>JBBPBS010000577.1:2668928-2686822 GCA_037974835.1 Cicer judaicum | reverse complement strand
CACAAAATCCAGTTAAATATTTAAAAATTTATGAGGGCTTTTTCAGCCACAAAAAATGACCAATTTCAATTTTAGCCTTTGTGAAGGCTTTTTCGGTCACAAATTTGTGAGGGTTTTATTCGGCCACAAAATATTTATAAAGTTGGCCACAAATATGTGTTTTTCTTGTAGTGATTCAACTCCCCTGCACGTGTTTGCACCATTAATAGGTATTAGAGTTCGGTCTCAAGGTTGGGCACTTTATAGTATGTAAGGAAATATCTAATAGTTCAACATGTCTGGATAGAGAATATTTTGAATACTAGAATGATAGTCTGAGAAGTTTCTTTATTTCACAAGATCTTGAACTTTGGGACTTGGTGGAAGATGATTATATTGCTCCAAAGAATACTGATGGTATTGAGATTCTAAGGAAATACATGAATGTTGATCAGAAGAAGATGTATAAGACGCATGATAAGTCCATATCATTCATGACAAATTTAATTATTTTCAAGGAGTTTGATAAGTGCACCAACAAGGAGACAACACAGAGTATTTATGATAGTATGATTCTGACATGTGAAGGAAGTACACAAGTTCAAGAAGCAAAAACCAACCTCCTAGTTAAAAAGTATGAGTTGTTCAAGATGGAAAAAGATGAAGACATTGAAACAATGTTTTCCAGATTCTAGACTCGGGTCTTAGAATTAAAGACACTTCGGAAGAGTTATACTATTGTAAATCATGTGAAGAAGATAAATATTAAGAAGTCTAGAAAGCAAGTGAAGATCTAAGATCACTATCATTTAGGAAGCAAATGATCTAAATACTCTTAAGCTGGAAAGAATTAATTAGTTATCTCAAAACACATGAAATTGAACTTGCATAAGATGAGCCCAAGAATAAGCAACCAACCTTGGCTTTGAAATCCAAGCAGAAGAAAATTCTAAAGGAAACACCATAATCAGAGGAGGAGGATTCAGGGGATCGAAATAGAGACTTAGAGGAAGCGGAACTGGCTTTCATATAAAAAAAAATCAGAAGATGTGACACAACAGAAAGAAGAAAATTTCCCAAAGATATTCCAAGCAGTCTAGTAGAGAAAATAATGATAAATTTGACAAGAAAAATATCATCTACTACGGGTGCAATAAACCTAGACATATGAAATCAGAATGTCTAAATCTTGAGAAAGGGAAACATGAGAGAAAGATTTCACACCCAATAAGAAAAGTTTGATGGCTACATGGGATGATTTTGAAAAATCATATGATGATGAAGAGCAATAAGATTTGACTCTAATTTCTCATACCAACTCTGCCTTTGGTTTCATATAAAAAAAAAAATCAGAAGATGTGACACAACAGAAAGAAGAAAATTTCCCAAAGATATTCCAAGCAGTCTAGTAGAGAAAATGATGATAAATTTGACAAGAAAAACATCATCTACTATGGGTGCAATAAACCTAGACATATGAAATCAGAATTTCTAAATCTTGAGAAAGGGAAACATGAGAGAAAGATTTCATACCCAATAAGAAAAGTTTGATGGCTACATGGGATGATTTTGAAAAATCATATGATTATGAAGAGCAATAAGATTTGACTCTAATTTCTCATACCAACTTTGCCTTTGGATCCTACACAGATTCTGACTTCGGAAGTGAATCACCAGATGGAGAAATGGAAGTATTTTTTTTACTTAACTCGATCTAGTTTAATTACTATTATAAATGACTTATTGAAAAAGAATCACAAATTGTCTTTAAAACTGAAAACACATAGGAAAGAAAATGCAAACCTAATAAAGAAATTAATGTTTTAAAGAATCAAAGTGTTTAAATTAAAATATAAAATGCAACTATGAAAACTGATATTGCTAAACTTAAGGCTGGGAATCTAACTCTCAAAGTAATCATAATTCAACATCAATTGAAAATACCACATGTAACTTAGATAAGCATTAAAGAGTATTCAAGATTTTTTTACTAATGATATGGATAGAAGCAAGTATGCTTCTACGATTTATGGAGTTAATAGAAATGGTATAAAAAAGGTATAGGATTTGAAGAAACTCTAATATCTTGTGTATTGTTTGCTCTAAGAAAGCTAACTCCAAATTATCTTGTCCCATGTTAAAAACAAGGAAATACTAGAAACCTTTCAAGAGTTACAAACTAGGACCCAACAAAATTTGGGTACCTAAGAACCAAATTGTCTATGTCGCAAATATCTTTAACAATCAAGTTAAAACACCAATCATGGTACCTTGATAGTGGATGCCCACAACACATTATGGGAGAAAAGTCTATGCTCCAAGAACTAATATTGGGAAAAAAAGGCACAATGACTTTTGGAGGAAACGAACAATGTGAGATCATTGGTCAAGGTACAGTTGGTAACGATATTTCCCCTTATATTAAAGATGTCTTGTTTGTTAAAGGTCTTAAGCATACTTTATTTAGTATTAGTCAGTTAAGTGATAGTAATTATGATATTATATTTAATTAAAAAAATATACAAGACAATTAGTCATAATGATGGAACTCTACTCTTCACTGTTTAGAGGCAAAACAAATTTGGTAAGATAAATATGTTTATTCTAGATAAACAAGAGGTTAAGTGTCATATGTCAGTAAACGAAGAGAAACTAATTTGGAACAAAAGATTAGGTCAAGCAAATCTTAGGTTAATTTCAAAACTGAATAAACTTCACCTAGTCAGAGTTCTATCTAAGCTTAGTTACAAAAATGAAATTAAGTGTGAAGCTTGTTGAAATGGAAAACAAACAAAGAACTCATTTACCTCTAAGAACTCTGTCTCTAACCTAAAGCCCCTTGAGCTCTTACATATAAATCTCTTTGGACCAGTGATAACAACCTCTCTAAGTGGAACGAAATATGGCTTTGTTATAGTAAATGATTACACTAGGTAAACATGGGTAAAATTCTTAAAAACTATGGATGAATCCCAAAAAGTGTTTATCACATTTTGTAACCAAGTAATGAATGAAAATAATCTTAAGATTGTAGCAATTAGAAGTGATTATGGAGGAGAATTTGAAAACAAGTTATTTGAAATTTCTTGTGATGAGAATGGAATCTCACACAACTTCTCCTCTCGTAAAACACCCCAACAAAACGGAGTTGTAGAAACAAAGAATAGATAACTCCAAGAAATGGCTAGAACCATGTTAAATGAGATGAATATTGCCAAACACTTTTGGGATGAAGCAATTAACACTACATGTTATATTCAAAATAGATTTTTAATTAGATCTATATTGAATGAAACACCATATGAATTGTGGAAAGGTAAAAAGTTGAAAATCTCTTTCTTAAAAAAAAATAAGATACTCTGAAAGATCTATGGCTTATAAAATATTTAATAGGGAAACTCATATTATGGAAGAACCCATACATATTAAATTTGATGAAAAAACAACTTGACCTTAAAAAGTCAACACAAGATGATGATAGTGCAATTTTTACCAGAACCAGAGGAAGCAGATGCAGGAAAACTAGAAGAACCTGAAAAATCAGAGGATACAAGAAAATCAGAAGAAAATGACAAATCTTCAAAGGACAAATCTGATCAAGTAAGAAACATTCAAGATAACTCAAAAGGAATATATGGATGGAAGTACAAATCATCTCATCCTGAAATTCTAATAATTGGAAGTGCAATTGATCCTTTGAGAACCAGATCATCACTAACATATACCACTTTGTTTGAATTACTCTCATCAATTGAGCCTACCTCTGTTGATGAAGCATTGACAAATGATGGATTGATTTTTGTAATACAAGAAGAGTTAAATTAATTTAAGAGGAATGATGTTTGGGATCTAGTACCTAGACCAAAAATGAACATTATCAGAACCAAATGAGTTTTCAAAAACAATCTAAATAAAAAAGGTGAAGTGGTCAGAAACAAAGTAAGGTGAAGTGGTTATAATAAAAACATTGATTACACTGAGACATTTGCTCTAGTGGCCACGTTAGAAGCTATTTGTATCCTACTTCTTTTGCTACAAATAATAATCTTACATTATTTTTCAAATGGATGATAAAAATGTTTTTCTAGATGGTTATATAAGTGAAGTAGTCTATGTTAAACAATCCCCGAGTTTTGAAAGTTCTAAATTTCCAAATCATGTATTTAAACTTAGGAAATCTCTGTGTGGCCTAAAACAAGCCCCTAGGCATGGTATGATAGACTTAGTAAATTCTTGCTTAAAAATAACTTTGAAAGAGGACAACAAGATAATACACATTTTAGAAAATCAATAGGAGATGACATTCCTACTATTAAAATTTATGTTAATGACATTATTTTTGGATCTACTAATGACACTCTTTGCCAATAATTTTCTAAATTGATGCAGCTTGAATTTCAAATGAGTATGATAGGAAAGTTGACCAAACCTATGGTTATACCAATGCACCCTACTTGTTATCTTGAAAAATATGAATTAGGCAAAAAAAAGTTTACTAGAAAACCTATACAGGAATGATAGGAACCCTACTTTACCTTAGTGCTTCTAGACCTAACATCATGTTTATTATATGTGCAATATTTGAAGCTAACCCTAGGGAATCACATTTAATTGTTGTTAAGAGAATCCTTAGGTACCTAATAGGCACTATCAACATTACCTTGTTCTACAAGAAATCTTCAAAATACAAACTAGGTGGGTATTGTGATTTTGATTATGATGAAGATAAACTTGAGAGAAAAAGTACAAGTGGAAACTGTATATTTCTAGGTGACAACTTAATCTCTTGGTCAAGTAAGAGATAAAATAAAATTGTCATATCAACAACAGAAGTTGAATACATCTCAGCAACTGGTTGTAGCTGTCAATTACTTTGGATGAAATATCAATTAGACGACTACAAAATTCTAGAAACCAATATTCCATTATTTATGACAATACTTCTTCCATTTGCCTAACAAAAAACTGTATACTTCGTTCTAGAACTAAACACATAGAAATCAAACACCATTTAATTAGGGACTTTGTTCAAAAAAGTGTGCTTAATATCCAATTTGTAGACACCAAACATCAATGGATTGAAATATTCCTCAAACCGCTAGCTCAATATAGGTTTTTCTTCATCAAGAAAAATCTAAACCTTATTCTATTACCCAATGGATGTTGTGTCAACCTTAGAGTAGTTCAATTTCATACTTAGGAAAAAAAATTATGTTTAATGTTTATGTTTTTTATTGAAAAAAAGGCAAGTTTCCCTATCATGTCTTTTTGTCTAATGACAAAAGTTGGAAAAAGATGTTTGATAACGTAGGGAGAAAAACATACTTAAACACACGGGGGGGAGTATTAATTAAATGGGAGTCAAAGTATTTAAAAGAAAAGTTATTCTAAAAAATATAGTTTTGTCATTATCAAAAAATGAGAGATTATTGAAATCAAGTTGATTTTATATTTAGCGTTTTGAAGTTAACAAAAATATTTTATAATAATAATATATTTGAGTTCACAAAATATGAAAGATATGATTTAGATTTTCAACAAAGCACGTCCTTGGCCGAATCTTTTGAAATTCCACGCCATCAAAAGTCGGTCTGCTTTCCACAAGATCCGGAAACATCCCTCAAAATACCTTACAATTTTTTTCTTTAATTGCTTGCACGATCCTTTAATTTAGCCTTGCATGGAAGAATATGGTGTTTGCATCACCTTTCTTTATTCACTTATGCCTGGATTTTTGTCTTATCAAGGAGTCTTTAAAGTTGTTGCCAAAAGTCACTAAATGTGACTTTCCCCCAGCTCTACATTCCAAAACACTGTAATTTTCAGATAACAAAACATTCATATCTATAATTCCATAATTTAACTACCATACTTTCATCGGAATCCTTTCGTTTTGTTTCATGAAGAAAACATAAGTCAAAAAATACCTGAAGTTATCAAACTAGACAATTTCCTGCTTTTAGCAATAATGCCCCCACTCTCTATAAATGCACGATTTACAAATCGACAATCGAAATTTGAACTAAATGGCATGTTATGATCATAATAATAAATGTAAGATATAGTATAAATTTTGTGAATACAATAGATACCAGTGTGAGACCACTGTCATGTATGGAAAAATATTTGTGATAAAACTATACAAATAGATCAACTTTATACGATTGTATATAAAAATTTATATTAAAAAATATATATTTATCTGGTTATTATTATAAACAAAAATACAACTTTTACTGTTGTTAAGAAATTCGTTTAAGTATAATTAATTTTTTAAATTTTATGTAGAATATTAGTCAAATTTATTCAATTGTCATATTTTAATGTCAAATATTCAATTACAAATATTAAATATTTTTGAATTAAATAAATGATATATTAGGAATAATAACATCAAATGATTCAAAAGTAATTAATTTTTTATTATAATAATGAACAATATATGATGATATTTGTTTGCTTAAAATAGTAAAAAGATGAGTACCACAAACTATATTTATGTTAACTTATTATTATTATTATTATTATTTTAGAGTAATTACTGTTGTTATTATTATCATTAATGTACAACGGTCCGAATTGAAATTACGGTAAAAAAAGTCATTCATATACAATAAAATTATTTAATTATTTACAAAAAAAAAATATAATACAATATTTAAATTTGTGAAGAGAAAATAAGAAGATACTAATAAAATTCAGTGTATTGTTGGATCTACTACGCCAAAAATGCCATTTAACAGCGCCCCTTTTACAGCGCTTGATAAACACAAGCGCTGTTGTAAATGTATTTGAAAAATAACTGAGCCTTTTACAGCGCTTTTATTGACAAGCGCTGTAAAATAAGCGCTGTTGTAGGTCATATAACGTTTGCGCATAATGTTATAATGATTTTACAGCGCTTTGCAAAAAAGCGCTGTCAAATGAAGCGCTTTCTTGTATTATTTTACAGCGCTTTTTCCACAAGCGCTGTAAAATACATGCGCTTTAAAATAATTGAACCACGTATTACAGTGCTTTTTTCACATGCGCTGTAAAATACGTGCGCTTTAAAATAATTGAACCACCTATTACAGCGCTTTTTCCACAAGCGCTGTAAAATACGTGCGCTTTCATTGAATTTAACTACCTATTACAGCGCTTTTACTATAAGCGCTGTAAAATACATAAATTTCTAATAATTATATACGTTGGGAACCCTCATATCCTCTACATCTTTCATCACCTCTACATTTTTCTATTATGCCCATTACGTACTGTGCCGCCATCTACGTTGTCTCAGGTATTTTTTATCAAATTAAAAATTCATACCACATGATCTGTGTTCTGTTTTGTAATTGTTATTAAATCTCTTCTACTAGTCAAAAACTCATACCACCATGATCTGTTCTGTTTTTGAAATTGTTAGTTGATATTTGTTTCTTTTTGAAACTTGTTGAATTGTTTTGAAAGCTTATTAGTTTTGTAACTGCATTTATATAGGTGGTATAATATGGATAGGAAATGGATGTCAGCCAATCGATTGTCAAAAGAGTATGAAATTGGAGTGAAGGAGTTTGTTGAGTTTGCAGTGAAGAATGCAAAAGATCCAAATAGAGTAGTTTGTCCTTGTTTAAAATGTTGTTTTGGAAAACGTGTTAGAGAAGATGAATTAGAAGGACATCTAGTATGTAATGGAATTGATCAAAGCTATACATGTTGGATAAGACATGGTGAGAAAAAAAAAGGAAACATTAATTTTGAGAATAGTTCGACATATGCTTCGACTGACTTCGATACAGATACATATGAGCCGGACCGAGTTAATGAGATCGCAAAAGCAGTTGAAGAAGATCTTCGAGATTGTCCTAAAATGTTTGAAACTTTGTTGAGTGATGCAGAGAAAGAATTATATAATGGTTGTACTAAATACACAAGACTGTCGGCGATATTAAAGTTGTACAACTTAAAAGCGAGTAATGGATGGTCTGATAAAAGCTTTACAGAATTATTAACACTCATAAAAGATATGTTGCCAGATGATAATGAACTTCCCAGTCGAACCTACGAGGCTAAACGGATTTTGTGTTCTATTGGCATGAGTTACGAAAGGATTCATGCGTGTCCTAACAATTGCATTTTATTTCGAAATGAATATGAACTACTTAAGGCGTGTCCGAAATGCAATGTCTCTCGATATAAGAAGAAAGAATCTACTCCAGCAAAAGTCGTGTGGTATTTTCCTATAATACCAAGATTTAGGCGCATGTATCGCAGTGAAGAAGATTCAAAACATTTGACATGGCATGCAGATGAAAGAATTAGAGATGGAATGTTTCGACACCCTGCAGATTCCCCACAATGGGCAAAAATTGATCACGAGTATCCTGAATTCGGAATAAAGTCAAGAAATCTAAGACTTGCACTTTCTACTGATGGAATGAATCCACATGGTCTTCAAAGCATCTCACACAGCACGTGGCCTGTGATTTTGGTAATATATAACCTACCTCCATGGTTATGTATGAAGCGTAAGTTTATGATGTTGTCTCTGTTAATTTCTGGACTCAAACAACCGGGGAATGATATCGACGTATACTTGACTCCTCTAATAGAAGATTTAAAACGTATGTGGGAGACAGGTGTGGAAGTTTATGATGGGTATAAGAAAGAATATTTCAATTTGAGAGCTATGTTGTTCGGCACAATTAATGATTTTCCAGCATATGGTAATTTATCAGGATATAGCATTAAAGGTCAGTGTGCATGTCCTGTATGTGAAGAGAGTACAAATTGGATGCGATTGAAACATTGTAAGAAGAATGTGTTTCTTGGACATCGTAGATTTTTACCTTATAGTCATCAGTATCGTTGGTGGAGAAATGCATTTAATGGAAAATCAGAAGAAGGTAAAGCTCCTTTACCACAGACTGGATATCAAATACTTGAAAAAGTACAAGGTTTGACCAATAAATTTGGCAAACCTTTTGCGGGAGAGCTGGTCAAAACTGGGTGGAAGAAAAAGTCAATTTTCTTTGAATTGCCATATTGGAAGTCATTGTATATAAGACATTTCCTCGATGTGATGCATATTGAAAAAAATGTATTTGATAGTGTTATTGGTACGTTACTCAATGTTCCAGGAAAGTCTAAAGATGGCATCAACGCAAGATTGGACTTGGTCGATATGGGAATAAGAAATGAATTGGCTCCAGTAAAGAAAGGAAATCGCACATATCTACCTCCAGCCGCTCATACTCTATCTAGAAAGGAAAAAATTGTTTTATGTAAATTTCTACACGAAGTTAAAGTTCCAGAAGGATACTCTTCGAACATTAGAAATTTGGTTTGTATGAAAGACCTCAAGTTAAAAGGTTTGAAGACCCATGATTGTCATATTCTAATGGAGCATTTGCTACCAATAGGTATACGTTCCATTTTACCTGAAAAAGTTCGACTAGCCTTAACTAGATTATGTTTCTTCTTCAGGGAAATTTGTAGTAAAGTGATCGACCCTCAAAAATTACCGACATTGCAGAGGGAAATTGTTGTTACTTTGTGTGAGCTTGAAATGTATTTCCCACCATCGTTTTTTGATATAATGGTTCACCTTACTGTTCATCTGGTTAAGGAGACACAACTTTGTGGGCCAGCTTATATGAGATGGATGTATCCCATAGAACGATATATGAAAATATTAAAAGGATACATAAAAAGTAGAAGTCGACCAGAAGGTTGTATTGCTGAACGATACATTGTTGAAGAGGCTACTGAATTTTGTACTGAATATCTGTCCAATGTTGAATCCATAGGGCTTCCCATGTCTTGTCATTCGGGAAGACTATCAGGAGAAGGGATAATTGGAAGGAGACTACTGACTATATCAAGGACAGAATTGGAGCAGGCACAATTGTATGTTCTGCACAATGATGATGAGGTTCAACCGTATGTTACAATACACATGGATCAGTTATCTCGTTTGAACATGAATAGGAATAAAAATTGGATAACTCGAGAGCACAATCGAAGTTTTATAACATGGTTAAAAAATCACATAAAGTCAAAATTTGATATAGACCCCGGATCAATTTCACAGAGATTGAGGTGGCTAGCAAATGGTCCGAGCTTACATGTCTTTTCTTACACTGGTTATGTTATTAACGGTTACACATTTTATACCAAAGAACAAGATGATCAGACCACTATGCAAAATAGTGGGGTCACTCTCGTAGCTGAAGCGATGCATGTCTCAAGTGCAAAAGACAAAAACCCAATATATGCATATCTATCATATTTTGGGGTTATCGAACGCATATGGGAGTTAGACTACACAATGTTTCGTGTTCCCATATTTGGTTGCAAGTGGGTCGATAATAATAATGGCGTTCGGATTGATGAGTCAGGATTCTTGCTTGTTGATTTTAATAGGGTGGGATACAAAGACGAGCCTTTTATTTTAGCGTCGCAAGCTCAACAAGTGTTTTATGTCACCGATCCTTCTGATGATAAATGGTCTGTTGTCTTATCGACCAATAAAATAAGTGATGATAACAACAATGATGAAGATGTTGGTAATGATCGTTTATTTGCAACATCACAACAACCACATGAAATTGATTCAACTGATGATGGTTTATATCTTAGAGATGATCATGATGAGGGAATTTGGATTAATCCATCGTTTCGTATTGTAAATGGACAAACAAATGTGAATCCCACCAGGAAAAGAAGAAGGGCATCTTAATGTACATGTGTAATTGTTTTATATAAGCCATGCATGTAATCTGAGTTATTGTTGTAATCTGAATTATTGTTCTATTCTGGTTTTATTGTAGTAATCTGAATTATTGTTCTATTCTGGTTTTATTGAATTATTGTGGTATTATAATCTGAATTATTGATCTGGTTCTATTCTTGTTTTATTGTTGTCTAAGAAGGCAAGCATAACCAGTGATTCAAATTAGGACTTAAGTTATTGGCTTTTGGATAGTTTGGTTGATGGGTGGGGGATAAGCATAACATTGTAAATTTGGACAATTTCAATTCTTAAGAACAATGCATGTAAAAGAAGCGCTTTTTAACAGAACTATGCATGCCTTCTATTCTGGTTCTATTATGGTTTTATTGAATTATTGTGGTATTATAATCTGAATTATTGTTTTATTGTTGTCTAAGAAGGCAAGCATAACCAGTGATTCAATTAGGAGTTAAGTATTTGGCTTTTGGATAGTTGGGTGGGGGATAAGGGTCTTTGGTGAAGTGCATGTTCATGTAAATTTGGACAATTTCAATCACCAAAAAAGTGCATGCCTTTTACAGCGCTTTTTAAAAAAAGCGCTGTAAAAGGCCCTTTTAAAAATAAAATAATGAGACAATTTACAGCGCTCTTCTTACCAAGCGCTGTAAAAGGCCATTTTAAAAATAAAATAATGAGACAATTTATAGCGCTCTTCTTACCAAGCGCTGTAAAAGGGCCTTTTACAGCGCTTACATCAACAAGCGCTGTAAAAGACTCTTGTAGTTTAAAAACGCTTACATTTACGAAAGTTCACTTAATTCATGATTCGAACCGAGGCCTTCCAAGTGTGACAACGTAGATGGGTATTTAACGTATAAGTATATAACAATTTTTACAATATATGACATTAAATAATTAATGTGTTAATATATTAATGTGTTAAATAATTAATTCTTCAGATAATTAATGTGTTAATATATTAAATATTAAATAATTAATATATGACATTAAATAATTAATGTGTTAATATATTAAATATTAAATAATTAATATATGACATTAAATAATTAATTCTTTAAAAATAATATTCATCAGATACCTAACATGACTTTTTCTAACAGGATTTTCTTCAAACACCTTGTACGCATCATTGGAATCCCCAAAAACACATTGTTAACAAAAACATCAGACCCATTGTTAACAAAAACATCAGACACATTGTTAACAAACCCATTTTTCGCAACATGGCAATGAACCTGAAGATCAAGTTACGATTTTAGAATGAAAGGGAATGTAGATTGAAAGAGTAAGCTTTGATGTTTGCGAAGAAGATGCATAAAAGCACTTTGAGGTGGAGTTTGGTGAAGAGGAAGATATTTTGGAGGTGGACTTTGAGGTGGAGTTTGATGCATAAAAGGACTAAGTGGGTTTTGCAGAGCTTGTTTAAAAAATAACATAACAAAACACAAAAATAACTTAATAAGGCTTTTAAAAAAAACATTATATAACATACTAAAACAATGAGGTCTTTTACAGCGCTTGCTGGAATAAGCACTGTAAAAGAGTCTTTGAAAAATTTAAATAAGGACGCCTTTTATAGCGCTTCTTTTAACAAGGGCTGTAAAAGGCTTTTAAAAAAAACATTATATAACATACTAAAACAATGAGGTCTTTTACAACGCTTGTGGGGATAAGCACTGTAAAAGAGTCTTTTAAAAATTTAAATAAGGACGCCTTTTAGGGCGTTCTTTGGGAAAGCGCTGTAAAAGGGTTATAAAAAAGCGCTGTAAAAGGGTTATATATATAACAGTAACCTCTTCAGTTTCCTCTTCATTACGTAAACTACACTATCAGAGCAACCTTCATCTTTCTTCTCTTCTTTTACAAACCCTATAATCCCGTCCATTACGAACTGTATTTCCACGATCATCTCGTTCATTTCGAACTTTATTTCCATCCAAGATTATCTCACCCATTGCTACCAATATATTTTCATTGAAATACGTAACCCTCATTACGTATTTCTTCAAAACCGTTTTTCTGTGAACTTTATTGCTGTGAAATTTCTCCGTTCGCTCTTTTCTTTGCATTTCATCTTTCTTCGAACCATTATTCAGGTATTGATGTTATTAGGTTTTTGTAATCATTAAAATGCATGTTGAGCTTGTTTAAAATATATATACTGATACGTGTTGAGCTTGTTTAGAATAATGCATGATGCATGTTGAGCTTGTTGATGTTATACTAAACTGCATGTTGAACTTTTTGTAGTTAAATGGATACAAACAAAGATTTAGAATGTCAAAATGAAGAAGTTGGCACCAGTAAGACTTATGAAAATGAAGTCAAACGTGGTGCAACTATAATGCAAAATGTGATTAAAGCAAGGAGCAATGGCACCAAGTTTGAGGTAATACTATACTATACTCTGTTTGCTGTGTATTTTTTTAGCTTTTTTTAATAGCATGTACTTACTATATGAGTTTATTAGGTTGGATGGAATGAAAGTGGTCAGCCAGTTGACCCCCATAGCGCAATGTTTGTGAGCTACATTGGGGCTGTTGTTCGTCAAAATATTCCAATCACGATTGACGACTGGAGAGATAAGGCGTTGAAGGATGCCAAAGATATCATATGGAATGATATTCAAGTAAATTTTTTGATTCAATCTTTTGTCATTTATAAATATTTTCATTGAAATACTTATAATTTTTTTCATTGCAGACAACTTTTGTCCTTGATGAGGGACGAAAGAATTACGTGTTGAGAGTTGCTGGCAAAATCCATCGGGGATTTAGATCGCATCTCTCAAATTTCTATCTTAAAGATAGAGAAGGAAACACAACAGCTGAACCTCCAAAGATATATCGACATTATATATCAAATGATGAATGGAAAGCGTTTGTTTCCAAACGTACTGACCCCGCATTTGTCGTAAGTGATTAATTTATTAGCATCTGTGTGTTTTATTATTCATATTCGTATCATATTTTAAATTTTTACATAATTGCTATTTTTTTATATAGAATATTAGTAAGGCAAATCGCGAGAGGGCAAGCAACCCGACGCACCCATACAGAAGATCACGTATGGGATATGCACGTCTAGACAAAAAACTTGTAAGTCAATGTAACATCAATGATGAGGGAATTTGTATTATAAACTATAGCTTCTAACTAATATTTTGTTTTAACGAATAGCGACAAGAGACCCAATCCGATCAACCGTTGGGTCGTCATATCTTGTGGAAGGAAGCTCGGGTAAATAAGGATGGAGTGGTTGATAACGAAAATGTTCAAAAAGTAATAGAACTTTGTGTAAGTATATTATGACTTTAATATTTTTCAATATTGTATTTATCACTTGAATACTTTTTAATATTGTATTTTAAAAAGGCTAATGAACTTAACTATTTTAATGTTACATGTATTTTAGGAGACCATCCAACAAAGTTCTGAAAATGAAGAGGGCAACAAGGCTAGTTGCAGGGACATTTTGGGCAAAGTTTTTAATGTTCCTGAATATTTCGGTTGAGTTAGGGGGAAGGGATTTGGCGTAACTCCCATAAGCTTTTTTCCTTAAGAGAAGCGCCAAAAACCTTCCAACGAGGAAGTATTAGAGAAGCTCAGAATCCTATCTGAGCAAGTGGCACAATTGGTGAATACGAACAAAGACAAGCAACTTCCAGATCAGCTCCATGGTGAAATACAAATGGAGAGTGAAAGCGGGAGTTGCAACGTCGGTTTGAAAATTATTCCCGAGGTAATTAATTACTTACTTGCTTATGTAACTACTTATGCATTAAACAATATTATATATTAACTGTACTTATGTTTTAACTATTGATTTAGGGTGTCACTTCGTATTTCCTATACTTGTCCTCGCCCACTCATCGGAAGGTGGGAAAAGGAAAATTGTACAATACTTTGGGAGAAGTATTGCACAATACTCCGATCCCAAAGGGCCATGTCAAGGTATCGCCTACTGTTGCTTTCGAACCAACTGCACCGTTGCCGATACCGGACAACGACGGAGATATGCAGACATTGGGCGAAGCTATTGGTAGTTACGTGGCATGGCCCACGAACCTTGTTGCCCTCATTAAAAGCCCTCCCAGAAACAAATTAGTTATGTCTCCCGATAAGGTTTGTCACATTTATTGCATAAGCTTTGTCAATTTTTTCAGATTCAATAAACTAACATTTAACCTCATTTTTGTAGGTCCAAATAAATAAACCACCCGCACATCCAAAAAAAGGCAGCAAACCTCAAAAATTGGAGGCCAATAAGGCTGCCAAATTACAAAGGCCGGAGGCCAATAAAACTGCCAATAAAGCTGCCAAACTTGCAGCAATAAAAAAATTGGATCGTGGCAAATCAGTCGCTGCTACTGCTGCTCCTAAAATAAGTCAGCCACGCCTTGGTAAATACCAGGCGTGTCTTGACATCCAAGTAAAAAAGAACCTGTGCAGTAGCGACGATTCGCGCATGATACACATGAATAAAGAAATATTAGGAGAGGAGTATGAGGAATTGTTCGACAAGGAGCACGTATACGAACTTCTCGAACATAAGGAGCTCAGTGCAACTGTAATGAGCTTGTATATAAGGTAAAAAATATTTTTAATTGCATTTATTGGTAATTAATTAATAATGTATTGGTAATTAATCTAGTTTAAAATTTTCATTGAAGGTTTTTGCATGAGAAGGTCGTGTGCCCAAGGAAATTATCGAATAAATACTCATTCTTCTCTCCGCATAAGATGTCCATGTGGAAACTCGATCCAGACAATGTAAAAAAATATATTATAGATATGTTATTAGCAAATAAAGAAAAGGATAAATTGTTCTTCGCACCATATAATTCAGGGTACGAATTTTTATCTTTCTTAATTGATGACAATTTAATTTATTAGTTGTGTGTATAAACAAAATTTCTTAACCAATTTTTTGTTGTTGTAGGGCACATTGGGTGCTATTTGCAATCAATGGGGTCTCTGAAGTTATATACTATTTGGATCCCGTGCATGGCGATTACAACAATCACTCCGAAGTAAAGACTATGCTCGACACGTAAGTAATATTCATTTTTTTCTTACATATATATATATATATATATATAAAAATAATGTGTTTGTTCATGCTATAATAATCACATTTATTCATTCAATAGTGCCTTAAAAGTTTATCGAGCTCAAAGAGGTGCGGTAGTGTCGAAGCAAAAGTCTAATAATATTACATGGATCCCAATAAAGTGCCCTCGTCAAACAAACAACATTGACTGTGGGTACTACGTATTGAGATTCATGAAAGAGATTGTTGACAAGAATAAAACTATTATCCCAGAAATGGTACGGTATTTTGATTATATGATTTTCATATATAAATTATCTATATATTTGATACTAACTTAATATAATATGTTCAATTTTTATATTGCAGTACTTTGAAAATTCCACTCCATCATATTCTGAGCAAGATCTGATGGAATTAAAGGAGGAATGGTGTGAGTATGTGCTTGAAATGAAAATTATTTGATTTTCTGGGAAATAGCATGCTGCTGAGCAAGGAATCTCAATATTATATGGTGCATAGTTATTATATGTATATGATCATAGGACAATATATAAACATGCTTATGAATATGTTGTAAATTAGGTTCAATGTATATTTAATTACTTATGTTGTAAATTACTGTGTTATAGGATACTATATATGTATCATATTGTGTGAACTGATTATGTTTTAACTGATTCTGGGCTCTAGTTCTGGTTCTGGTTGTGTTACTGATTCTGTTTGTGTTACTGATTCTGTTTCTGTTTTAAATTACTGATTCTGGTTGTGTTGTGTGAACTGGTTCAAACTAATTTTGGATAAAAAGATAAAAGACAGCGCTTTATAAAAAAAGTGCCATAAAAAGCTAAAAAAAATGCTTTTAAAATATATACAGGATTTAAAAAAAAAAAAATAACACCTTTTACAGCGCTTGTTATAAAAAGCGCTGTAAAAGGCATACCAAAATATGAATTATGGGTATGCCTTTTACATCGCTTATTACCAAAAAGCGCTGTCAAAAGGTACCCCAAAAATATGAATTATGGGTATGCCTTTTACAGCGCTTGTTACCAAAATGCGCTGTAAAAGGTACCCCAAAAATATGAATTATGGGTATGCATTTTACAGCGCTTAAAAGCGCTGTAAAAGGTAACCCAAATATATGAAATATGGGTAAGCCTTTTACAGCGCTTGTTACCAACAAGCGCTGTAAAAAGTAACCCAAATATATGAAATATGGGTAAGTCTTTTACAGCGCTTGTTGTTAACAAGCGCTGTCAAAGGTGCATAATAAGCGCGCGTTATATAAGGTGCATAAAAAACGCTGTAAAAGGCAATTTTTGGCGTAGTGATCGTTGGCCTCTATTGTAAAAAACTTAAAGTATTATAATTTTATAAACTAAATTTATCATTCATAAGTTGAAATAATTTATTTATTTTTATCCCCGTATATTACAAAATAAAATTTAAACATCTTTATAAATTTCAATTATAACTTTATACTTAACAATGCTGTGAAAATCATGTAAATATATATTACAATTTTTTTTTCATTTAAATTATTCCATAATTGTAAAAGTCATGTTTTTAAAGAAAAAATATCATATTTAAGTTTCTTTGATTTTATGTATTTACATATTTTATATATAAGTGTATAGGTTCCTAAATTATTATTTTTTTAATACATTTTGAATATAACTTTTTATGAATAGATTACAGAAAATAAGAGTAAATAATACACTTGAATTATCTAATAAAGAAGTTAATAAGTAAATTACTTGACCCGTTCTCCGTACATGAAATTTATCAAAATAAAGAAGTGTAGTTACGAAAAAATTAAAGAATGACAATGTTGATATGCCTTGGAATCAAATTAAAAACTAAATACTATTAATATTATTATCAATTATAATATATAGATCGTAAATTTTAAGAGAGAAAAATAACATGAGAATGAAAGACGCAAGAGAGAATAAATTAGACAAATGGAATCATCACAATAAAAAAAAATTCACTAAGAAGATAAATAAAAACCCAAAGATTTCGAGTTGAAAAATATGAGTTGTAAATATGCAAATGGATAAAAAAAAAAATTCAAACTCAAACAAAATGATAAACTAAAATTGAAAAATATATTAGAGAA
>JBBPBS010000577.1:2606516-2668552 GCA_037974835.1 Cicer judaicum | reverse complement strand
CTAAAAGCCCACTATTTTTATATAAAAAAATGAATAAAAGTACTTATATAAGAATATAAAAATTGATAAATTGATAAATTTATTATAGAAACTAAAAATTGATAAATTTATTATAGAAACTAAAATTTATAAAAAATAAATAAATATTTTATAAGAATTTAAAACTTGTTTTATGTTGAATAAAAAAAATTAATCCTAACAATAATATTAATATTTTTTGAATCGAAAAAAGTAACTCATTTGAGGCATGTTTAGGTGAATATATACTTCTCTTGTTTTTATGGACAAAAAGAAAATAATATTAATTTAAATTGATAGAATATATATATTAAATACAAACACAAATTCAAAATCATTAAAAAAACAAATGAATCTACGAATATAATTACATCATTTATGGCAATAGGATTAGTGCCTATTAATAATATGACAATCAAAACGGTTGAAATATTCATGTCTATAAATCTGCAATATTGTTGGCGACTTAGTCATTGGCTGAATCAGTAATTGTCTAGTGTTAGTCCTTTGTCTCAAAAGTATGATGCACTTTATGTAAAAAGGTGCAACAATAATATCCTTGTTGTCCTTGCTCACAACGTCGATAGTGTTAGTCATTTGTCTCAAAAGCATGATGTACTTTTACATTGTCAGTGTCTAATCGTTTCTATCCTTGATGTACTTATTAACCATCAATTTGGAGATTGATCTTGTTTGTTTTGATCTTTTGCATTGCCTTTCATTGCTCTTATGGAAAGAATCTGTCTAAAATGATATTGAGTATATGATTGTGTTCCTCTATAATGAATACTTGTGATTTACAATGTAGATTGATGTATTTTCGTAGCTCAAAATGATTTTTAATTCTAGAAGGCTTTGTTCTTCGTAAACTAGGATGTTCTTGGATTAATGCTGTGAAAACCATAATTATCTTCATTTTTCTGTTTAATAACCAGAATAGTCTTGCTTTCTCATATTTTTGTTTTCAATAATCAGAATGATCTTCGTTTTTCAGACTGCTATTTTTTTATAAACTAGAATGATCTTCGTTTTTCCAATATAGTTAAGATATGATTTACTTTGATTTATAACATGGTGTGATCATTGATTGTTGTATGAATGTATTTGATCATCTTCTTCATGAAAATGTTATCTTGAAAATGTAATAATCATTCTCTTAAATGATTGATATATTCTTTTTGAAATTCTTTCATTATTGAGTAGATACTTATGTACTTTGATGATGTGAATGACTTCTTGCTTGTTCACTTATGTAATTCATCTTCCTTAAATAAAACTCAAGTGCAATCATTAGTAGATCACCATTCATAAAACTTAAAAATTTATTTTCATATGGTTTGTTGTCATTAAAACATATATCAAAAAGGTTTTTTTTATCTCAACAAAGATCATCTACCATATATGTATCTGTGCAGTCATCAAAAACAGGTTCACCACCTCCGACGCATAAATGCACTTTGGATGTGCCTTTAAGGTATCTAAAAATCCACTTCACTTCTTGGGGATGATATTTACCAGAATTACAGAGCATCTGATTGACAACTCCAACTGCATGAGCAATATCTAGCCTTGTGTAAAACATAACATACATCAAACTACCAACTGCGGATGCATAAGAAACCTTATTTATATGTTCTTTGTCTTTCTCACTTGTAGGACATTGATCATAATTCAATTTGAACTGATTAGTAAGTAGAGTACTAACAAATTTGCAATTGCTCGTGTTAAACCTTTCTAACACGTTCTTAATGTAATTATGTTGAGACAACCATAATTTATCATTCTTATCGGCACAAGTAATTCTTATGTCCAAAATTTGTTTTGCAGGACCTAAGTCTTTCATTGCAAAAGACTTGTTCAAATATTTCTTTAGAGATTGAATCATCTTAGTGTCATCACTAACAATCAACATGTTATCCAATTGGTTGTGGGAATGAATGGATGGTGGTACTTATCCCCTAGATACCGGGATAGATTCCCACGAAAGATAAAAACTCGGTATTTCATATGGAGAGGAAGGGGCGAGAATATTGTGATTAACAGTGCAAATAACGACAAGGATCAAGTTGTTACACGCAACACCAATGTAAATTTATGGAATTTGATTTATGTTTTTCAGCTTTATCAAAATCTTCAATAGTTTAGTATTCAAGAAATATCACATCTCAACTTTTGATGATTTTGCTGTCGATCAGATCCATAATCTATAACCAAAATTTTCACCACCATAACCGACGAACACACACTACTTGGATTTACTATCAAATTTGAACCTCTCATATCTTGGAACATGAACAAAACATCTGCAGCCAAATATTTTTCCCTGTACACATTCTATTTGGAACATCGCCATCAAGTGAAATATAGGGAGAAAGATTGATCAAATCCACTATAGTTTTCGTTACTTCACCTCAAAAGGATTTCAATAATTTTGCATGAGAGTTCACATTTGATTCTATCATTAATTGTAAAATTCATTCTCTCCACAACACCATTATGTTGAGGTGTATCTAGAACTGTTTTCTCAAGCCTAATTCCATGTTCTTACAATACTCTTCAAACAAACTTCTATATTCACCATCCTTATCTGATAGAACACATTTCAATTTCCTTCTCTTTTCTCTTTTAATACTTGCATGAAAATGCTTGAAGACTCCAAGTACCTGGTCTTTAGATTTCAAAAGAAAAGCCCACACTTTTCTAGAGTGGTCGTCAATAAAAGTATCAAAATATAATGCACCATCAAGAGATTTACTATCCATCATGCAAATATAAGTATCAATTAAATCAAGAATATTTGGCTTCCTATGAGAACCAATATTATAAAAAGAAACTTTATGTTGTTTTCCAGCAAAACAATAAGTGCAATGTTTTAGAGATGTACCTTTCACATGAAGGAAACTTTTCTTCGCAAGTATGTTGAGTCATTTATCACTCAAGTGACCAAAGCGCATATGCCATAAACCAGAAGCAACATCTTCAGTTGCATTCACTTCTTCCTTGCATAGCTTCGTAGACATCCTATTGAGAGCAGTAAAACTTTGATGTTTTGTAACCACTAGAGACACTTTGGGGATTTTATATATACCATCACCACCAAAATAAGTATGACAACCCTCAATATCCAAGTATTTCACCAAAATCAAATTGAGTCGAATATTAGGAACATGTCTAACATTCTTCAATTGAAGCTTGCAACCAATCCCAATTTCAAACTAAACATCTCCCATATGGATAATTTTACATACTCCTTCATCTCCCATTTTTAACGTGCTAAAATCACAAAAAATATAAGATGAGAAGAAATCATACCTAGGAGTAAATGATATGAGGCACCCGAATCAATAATCCAAGTTGAATCCTAACATGCAAGGTTTATGGAATTATCATCACGAATAATGTAGACATCACTAACATATACAATTACTATTGTATCTTTATCATTTTTCTTCTCTTTGTCGCCATCTCTTTCCCTTGATTAATCTCTCTTAAGGAACTTACAATTTCCTTTAATGTGACATTCCTTACAATAATTATAACATATTACTTTTTTTTCTAGTCATCAACTTGCTTCTTGACTTGCTACGACTTTCATAGTTTTTACATCTATGAAAATTTCTAGATTGACTTCTCCCCCATGACTCTGTAACTAATGCTTCTAACTTTGAGGAAGAACCAATAAAACCACCTTCCTTTCTCCGAGCTTCTTCATTCAACACACTATTTTTAACTATTGACATTTTCAACTTTCCACTTAGAGCTGAATTGGTCAATGTCACAACAAGGACATCCCAATTATCAGGCAAGAAACTCAACAATAACAACGCTTGCAACTTATCAACCAATTTAATATTTGTCATTATCAACTAATTCATTGTATTATGAAAATACTCATATGCTCTGCAACTAAATCTTCATCTTTGTATTTCATATTCACTAGCTTCTGAATTAAGAATGCTTTATTTAGCACATTTTTTCATTAATACAAGTCTTTTAATTTCTCTCACATCTTGTTAGTATCTTTTTCAGTTTCAACATATTCATATACACTCATATCCAACCACTGTCTGATCTAGGCCACTATCTTTCTATTCATCTTCTTCCAGCCAATGTTAGATTTATCTTTGGGTTTAGCAGTGCATCCTGAATAAGATCATTCAAATATTTACTGTATAATGTCTTCCATGAGAGTCTTCCAAAATGTGTAATTAGAAGAGTTGAACTTAATCATATTCAGATCTTTATTTTCCTCCTCCATTTAAATGCATAAATCAAACCAACCAAATTCTAGATACCACTTTATTGGAAAAAACCAGAGATAATTATCTCAATAATGTAGAATATTTTTCCCACTTGTGCAGATAAATGATCAAATAGGAAATACAATTCCACATAGCAACAATAATTGTATAAAATTAAATAACAAAAAACATAATTTTTAACGTGGAAAACTTTCCTGAAATTGAGAGAATAAAAACCACGGAATCTAGTACAGTAAAATCTTCCACTATAATAATTAATTGATACATCAGAGTCTTCCTAGTAATACTAAAGAACATCAATCAACAATAGCCATCATCAAAAGATTTGAAACCAAATAAATAACAAACATCCTTCTATTAAAGTGGATATTCTAAATTAACTCTCAAATAATATAAAACTGCTATCAATGTCTATCAAAAAGACAAACTTCGTGATAGAAATAACATACTAAAATTGTAGCCAAAACTAAACAACTTTGCTACAAATTTATTACCACTAGAATCAAGCTTTTTTCTTCCTCATAATGGAATATGATTAAATCCACCCAATAATAATAATAATAATAATAATAATAATAATAGTAATAATAATAATAATAATAATAATAATAATAATAATAATAATAAATTTTAGTGAGTTTCACTTGAGGAGTAAATCCACCCAACAGATAATGGAATTTATATTTAGAGATATTTTTTTTCTCTCAAGATGGAATATAACTAGAGATCTCAAATGTTTAAAACAAAAATTACAAAAAAAATCTCAAGTATTAAAACACAGTATATAATGATACCTAGTAAAAGAAGAACTACATGATCTTACTCCTTTAATTTCAAAATAATTGTCACATTTACAAAAAAAAATATTTATTTTAAAATATTTGTCAATCTTTAATTTTTAATGTCAATTTAATTGTTTTATTTCAATTGCACCATCAACCAAATTAATATTCTCTACTTTATATTTATCTCTATTTTTTGTATTTTATTTATAATTTTTTTTTTAATTTATGTAAGATATTCAACTATAATGATTATTTTGGAATGAAAGAAGTACTTTTTAATTATTGGACACAGAAAATTAATGTACCACTAGCAAAAGAACATGTATAGAAAATTCACTGCAAGAGAAGCTTAGCAAGTAAAACAAAGGTTAAATGTGTATTACTATAAACATAGCATATAGCAAATAAATAACTACTGTATTTTTTTTTATTTTTTTTTTATAAATTCGCTTTAAATTATAAAGTCTTATCTATTTTAGATTGCGACATTATCCATTCACCTTGAATTTATCAAGAAAACAATAATATAAATATTAATAATAGAGTACATATTGAATCATTAAATCCGAACAAGAACAATAAGTAACTAATCTTAAAAAAAAAGAAAAAGAGCAACTCACAAAATTCGATACGTTTGACATGAAGAATATATAATTTATTTTATTCAAGAATATAGTTTTTTTATAGAATGAATATTAAAATAGATATCGTAGATAAATTAGAATAAATATAATTTATGCTAAAAAATTAGATTAAATAAAAAATCAATGTGCAAAGCCCACAATTTTTATGAAGGGTCTGAGCCCACATATGAACGTGCGATTATACTCTCCCATTTCAAGGGAAAAAGGAATAACTGCAGAATATCCATATTAAAATACTAAAAGAACGTTTGTGTGCCAAAGTTTTTTTTCTAGCTAGCCACAAAGCAATGCTTAAAGATTCAAGTTTCTAACAATTTTCTTTTTTGTTACAAGTTAGTTCTAACAATTTTTATTTTTATTTGCAAATGCTTCAAACATCCCATTAATAATAATTTCTTGAATGTGCGATATCAATAAAAAAATATGAGAATCAACTAAAGATGGGACAATATGTACTATTACATGAGTTGTCTCGTTGATTTATTTTTAAACAAATTCGACATATGAGTTTTTAAAAACAAAGCAAAAAATACATGACAATAAAAAAATATACCTAATTCTGAAACATCCTCAATGACTTTATCGAATTCATCAACAATACACATTGAATCCAACTCAAAATCTGTATAGTCAAGATTGAGGTCATGCACCCATTTTAAAGCAACAAAAAAGTTATAATAAGTTGTCAATTGAGGTTTATGTGCATGGTTGGGTAAGTGGTGTTTGACACAAATTGAAATAAGATCCTTTGCCTACTCTAAAGGCTTGCTTGTAGAACACATTTTTACCTTGCTTCTTTGTATGTCCTATTCACCTTTATAAATATGAAGATATGGATAACTACACTACCCATCTATTCTCAATCACATAAACAATCAAAGAAAAAGGAGACGTTTCAACACAAAGTTTAAATTTCAAAAAATGGAAAATAGGGTCAACCAAAGAAGGTATTTTTGATTTTTATTTCGTATATAAGTGATTGTGATGACATTTTTTTATTTTGAATTTACTTTTTATTTTTAATTTGAGTAAAATACCGTTTTGAATTTTGAAATTGTAAGCGTCAATCAATTTAACATTTTAAATTTACAAATATTAAATTGTTTCTTTAAATTGTCTAAAGTTAGTTGAAATATTTTTTGAACTATATAACTTACTAACAAAAAGATCCATAAAATAGTTGACGGAAGAAGAATTATGACTGTCTTTAAACAATTTAAAAAAGTAATTTGATATTTCATAAATTTAAAGTGATAAACTTATTACCTTAAAATTTTATATCTAAAATTATATTTTAATCTTTTAATTGTGATAGATAGAAAAATAATAGTTAACTAGAATCCACGGATTTCTAGAAACACAAATAATGTTTTGAAATTTTTAAGAATTTTAAAAAAAATAGTCTATTTTTAAAAAGTATTTTCAAATTTTTTACAAAGTCTTTTTTAATATTTATTTTTATTAGTGAAAATAGAATCACGAAACACCATAAGTAATCGAAATCTATTTAAGTCACTAGATAAAGACCATACTCTTGTTTTGGGAATCTACATAAGACTTTAGATAAAAATTAGATGAGTCATTGTAACTTTGACAAATCAATAGTTTAGCACATATCAAACAAACTAATTTTGATTAACGAAGTTGTAATTTGGTAGACTATTGATATGCATTTCTCTTAATTGAGATTTCTTTTTTTTAGGCTTAATTGCAGTATTGGTCCCTTATTTTAGTTCTCTATTTTGTTTATCTCCAATTTTGATCTCCAAACAGAATTTTGGTCCAAAATTTGATGAAGTTTAATTTTTTGATCTTGCGTTTATTTAAGTCACACCATGCCTCAAGATCTCGTGGTACAACAATTGTACCTGAAATTTATGATCATAAATGGTGTGATGTGGTTTAAAAAATAAAATTTTATCAAGTTTTATACCAAAACTAGAGAGAAACAAAATGAGGGGATTACTTTTGCAATTTAACTAAACTAAGGAGATCAAAACTACAATTAAGTCTTGTATTTAATGTCAAAACATTTGAGATTTTTAGTTTCCTACAATTAAAAAAATTTACTGACTATACTAACAAAAAAATCACTGTTGTATTATTATAGAGTGTCATTTTCTTGTCCAGAATCACAGAAGCATACAAGCGATGATGAATTTGTAACTGCAATAGCAGCTACTGCATTTTCCATTTATTCATTAGAAGAAGGGTTGCTTGATTTGAAGAAAATAAAAGATAGTCCAAAGTTTTCAAAGAACCCAACTTTAAGAAGAAAAGACGAGAACATACCAAGGCAACTAAGTTATGGTAAATAAGACATTTAATTGGGTATATCATTTGATAAACAAATTATGGTTGTACTGTTTTAATTTTTCTTTTAATATCTCTAAAAATATATTTTTTTTCTATTTAAATATATTTTTTAATCACTATAATATTGATTTATGTTGAAATTTGTTTATGTACTATTTTTTGTAAAATTAATTTATGTGTTCAATTAGTATTTATTTTAGTCGAAGAGACTAAAACTAAATATTATGCTTTTATATTACAAAGATCAATTTTGATATCAAATAAATTTTAATTTATAGAGATTAAAATTAAATCATAAATATCAAAATTAAAATACGATATATTTATAAGTAGTTTAAAAAAAAAGACATATTTGTATAGACAAACAACAAAAATAAAATTACTAAATTTAAAACAAATACTTTTATATTCGGATTATTAAATATATATTTAAACTATTTTTTATTTAAATGTTATGAAGAATAATTTTATTTTAGTCCCAGGTGAAACTTCAGCGAAAAGAACATTAATACAAGAAATAACGACATCAGAACGTGCTTTTCCTCTTAGAAGTTCAAGTGGTATATCTCCAACAGGAGGGTACCAAAAGCAAAAAGGGATTAAAATACAAAACAAAAATGATAACGTAAAAGCAGAAGCTTGGGAAAAGGCTAAGATAGAAAGGATTCAAAAACGGTAATAGTAATACCATTTTTTTAACATATATATTTTGGGTGCATTTGTTTAGTTTTTCTTAACATATATATATATATATATAAATACAAAAGTATAATGTAGTCTGATTTGATAATGACGTCAATATAAATGAGTTATCTTTGTCAAAAATAATCATGATACTTTACCTAAAAATTTTTAACGATGACAATTGATTTTGTCATTTAATGTCTTGTGTCAAAAGTGCGGTCACATCTTACCTTTAATAATTTAAATTTCTTTTATATATATATAATATGAGATAATATACTTTCTTAAAATTTTAAATATATTTTTTTTTATTATTTATGTTGATTTACCATTTTAATTTTTCTATTTTGAAATTTAAAAGTATAGTCTCCTAATTTTTTCAAAATTCACAAATTTTTTCCATCGTTTAATAACTAAATATTTCTCCTTTTAAAAATAAAATATATCTATTTAATTGTTACCTAAAAAAATACTTTTTTATATGCAAAATTTATTAAAAGAAATTACATTTATAATATCTTAATCACTTTAGAGACAACCCAAAGAATCTTAGTACTAAGAAAGCAAAACTAAAATTTAAAATAACTTTCTTTCTAATCATATACCAAGTCCAAGAAAGAGTTTTAATACTATCCAACACCAAAGCCATCACCCACCCCTCCATTAAATATTAAATAGTATGTTGTTTCTCACAATTCATATACTTTAATAATTAGCTAATTAAACTATTCCATTTTTTGTGATATTTTCCCTTAATCAAATCTCTAAAATAAGATATGTGATCAACTCCAACACATCCACATAACTCATCAATACTCAACCAAAAGTATACCTTATGCCAAATTAGTTTAGCAAAAGAATATAGATAAAAAAAACATGGTTACAATCTCAATCTTTTGGAACTTGGAAGCAATAGAGACAACAAAAGAATATAGGTAAACGATCTACTAGAAGCCTCCATCCAAACACTTCAAAGAAAAGATTGAAGAGTATTTTCCTTAATTTTAGTTAAACATAAATTTCAAAACAAAATTTATCTTCTTTGTAAAAGTTGTTACAGGGATTTAGTCAACAAATATCGATTTAGTATTATTTTTGTGAATGCAAGAAAATTCAGGTATGAAAAGATGAAGTCCCAAATCCTTTCTTGGGAGAGTGAGAAAAGAATCGAAGCAAAACTGCACATGGAAAGAAAGAAGGTTAGTCTCTAAATTCATGGAATTATATTTTTTAAATGGAAAAAATTTAAGTGTATTTTCTTCAATCTTAACATAAAACATATATTCAGTGGTTATAATAAACTTTGAAAACAATTAAAAATTTGATAAAATCATAGTTTGTTAAGTTAAAAACCATACCAAAAATATTTAAAAAAAATGCATTTAAATTTATTTTTTTTAAATTTTATAAAACATTATCTCAATGCTGATAAAATTACAGAATGAAAATGATAACAAAAGAGCAAATGAAATAGAACATTACAAGAGAAAGATAGCAAGAATAGATAAGATTGGAGAAAGAGCAATTAAAGAGTTGGAAGACCATAGAAGAAAAGAAGAATTGAAGGTCAGAGAAAAAGCTAACAAAATCAGAAAAACAGGCAGGGTCCCTGTCACATGTTTCTGTTTCAAGTCTTTATAGGATAAAAAATTTAATGTAATTTCAAAGAATTTCTTCCTCAACCTGGCTTCAGAAATTCAATGATACAATACATAACAAAGATTACTTATATGCAAATTTGAATCTCATATTGTTCATATACTATTATAGTTGTTTAGATTTAATATTTAATGTCAACTCAAATTGTTCTGGTTGTAACTTGTTACTTGTATTATTCAATAAATCAATAAAGGGTACGTATAATTTGCACTAATTGGCTAAAAAAAGAACTAATTCTCATTACTTGAAAAATAGAATTTATGTTATCACCATTATATATAGAGAATAATTTTGATTACACTAAAAGTTTTCAATTACAAACCACCATGGAGTTTAAAATTAGATATAAGAAAAAGCAATATTTTTTAATTATTGAATGGTTATAATTTACTTCTATGTAAAAAATCTATAAATTTAATTATTATTAAGTTGTCAGATCTAATGGATGCACTCATTAGTTCATATATTTTATCATGGTTTGCATAGTAAGAAAACATGACAAAAAAATAAAAGAGTTTGTTTGGAAAATTTTACTCCATACTCCACAATTTATATCTATAAATTTTTTTAATGAAAATTCTATTTTATCTTTATTTAAAATTTAAAAAGAAAAAAGAAACACTGGTTTTATTAAATAAAATAAATAAAATTCTAATATTAAAATACTTTTGTAAAGCTTGTGGATAGAGAGTGTGAGTATTTTCAAGAACACTCATTTTAAAGGTATGTACAAAATATAAAGTTTAAATTTTTTAAAACACAAAATATTTAGAAAAATTTAAACGCTAAATTTTTTGGAATATATTTGTATTTTAAAAATTTGAAATTAAGTTTTCTAATACATATTACTTATTTATTTTTTTTAAAAAAAACAAACAAATTCGAACACCGAAAGTTTTTTATAAAATTTGTGAGAAGTATTAAATTATTGTTTTTGGAGTTTTTTAAAAAACATTATGGAAAACTCAAATTTTATGTTTTTCAAAATACAAATAAAACATTGAATAAGACAACTGTTTTTGTTTTTCTAAAAGATGGATAAAATATATAATTTATGTAAAATGTGAGGTAGAAGAAAAATTGGAGAGAGTATCGGATAAATTTGTAATTAGCCTAAGTTAAAAATTGGGCTGAACCATTGGACTTCATGCCCACCCAATACCAATCAAGATTTGCATGTGACTTTTGAAAACAAAAAATATTAGTACAAATTTAAAAAATTAATTATCTTTTCTAAAAATTATTAAAAAAAATTATTTAAATATTAAAAATTTAATATAAAGAGATACATTTTCATAAAACTATAAAGTTTATGAATTATTAATTTGGTACAAATGAAGGAAGAAAATGTGTTTAATTAAAATTCAATATTGATTTCAAATAAATTACACATATATCAAATCATATATCACAAAATAAATAATTATGAAAAACTAATATATCAACATAAAAATTGCAGTGAGCAAATAAACCAAACAAAATGAAAAGCAAGATGAAATAGGTGGAACTAATCCGTTTAGGAATTTGCAATCCAATAACAAGCGGACCCAATCTAGCTCATTTATTTAATTGGATTAGGTGGGATTGGTCTATTTCAAAGCTTTAATTATAGATAGTTTCTATTTCACTTCAAATCTTTTTAAAAATCTCTAAATTTTGTCTAAATTATTTTAATTTATGTACTTGAAAATATTGGGATAGAAGAATAACACCAGTGATATACTTGTATAAAACATTGAAACTATGCAACTATCACAAGAGATTTTAATTATTCAAAATATTCTTAGACAAAACTACCTTGTGTAAAATCATAAACATTTTTTAATTAATTATTAATATTTCATTTTTAAGTTTAATATAAAATTCTATTAATTATTTTTTTATTTGATTAGATTTACATTTTTATATTTTAAATTATATTTTATAAATTGTTTTTAAATTTATATTTTAAAAAATATTTTAAATTATATTTTATAAGAATAATTGAATAAACTATTGTTTTTATCCTAACCTGCTGGTTCTTAATCCAACTCATATTAAAAATAAAAATTTCAACTAAAAATACATAATACGATAGAATTTTTAATTTATAATATTGAATTCGGACGTATTATAAAAATTTAATCTTATTTGATTGCTGAACATTAAAATTTACTAAATAAAATATACTAATGTAAATTTCCCTAGTTGGTTTAGGTAAAGAACGACATCCTATGCATCCTACAATCAAGTACATTACTTTTTGTTTTTCATCTTCTCTCCCACTCGTGTTACATTACATGTCTAAGTAAAATAACGTTAGGAAACAATTTATAACTGAAACATTACTCATGACATTCAATGGTAAAATTTGACTTTATATCATCAACAATGGAAAACCAAAAGATTGATAATATATATTTTTTGTTTCCAAAATGTACATGCACATGTCGAAATAACTTATGTACAGTAAAAATTCTCTTATTTTAATACAATTTATTTTGTGGATCTCGTAAAAGTGAAGAGAAAGATAATATTTCTATAACAAGATATAAAATGATCTTAATTTAACTGATGAAAATATCCTCTTCTCCTAATTTTTACATATTGTACATATTTTTTTCTTCTCCTCTCATAATTTATGAAACCAGAAAAATCAAGCATATTACAAATCATAATTTATATGCATGCTGTTTATGTGACTTCCGAAAATACGATTATATATTTAATCTAAATATTAAACATGTCTAAATGAATTAACAACAATTACCTTTTCGTTTTCAGTTTGAAATCATTATGAAATAAAATAAATTAATCAAAAAGGTATTAAACTGTAGATAAATAATTAACATGATAAGGTATATTAACAAACAACCAATATGAAATCATTGAACTATTTAATTATTAATCTAAATAGTAAACAGTTAGAAATTGACAAAGTTTGATAGACAAAGAGTCCAACTAAAAAGTGCAACAGGAATCATGAATGTACAATCTTTAAATTCATGCAAACTTGTGCATGAAATTAACATAAGCTATAATGTAAGATCCACATATAAAGTTACATAGGTTGATTTGATAATGTATGGTATATATTGACAGTCTAAGACTTAAGCTTGAAGTTTTCTTGACATAATGTCTGGTGGACAAGGAAATAATAGTGGTTGCTTCTGCTTTATCTTTTTTCTTTCAACTTCTCTTTTTACTATTTCCTCTTTTTTTTTCTTTTTTTTTTTTAAACATAATTGATTAGTGATTGAAATAATACATCTTGAACGGTCTCATATTGGGTAAATTTTAGAAGTGATTTTTTATGTGGTTTTAAAATTTCAATGCTATATCTTTATATATAACTATGTTGCTTTAATTTAATTGTTTAGTTGATTGTTGCACATGGAATGTAAAGTAGAAACCTTTTTTATTTGAGAAAAAAGAATTATTGTTAATAACAGTGACATAAACTGTTCGTATAAAATTTGAATTATATTTTTTGAGGTAATATTACGGTGTTACTACAATGCTAATATCTCAAAGACAAATATAAAGTAGAAATTGATGGGTAATTTTTTTTAAGATAAAATTAATTCAAAATGACTACCATGGTAAAAATGATTTATAGAAATATACAATTAATAGATGAATTACAAATTTAGTCTCTATTTACGGTGTGTCGAACATTAATCTTTTTTACTTCGATTAACTTAAATTCTAAATTTTTATACACGAATTAATATGTGATTGAGAATTTTTACTTTTAGAAATAATTTTAAAATAATTCGTTAATTTAGGTGACTGAATTGTATAACTCCTATATTTTGAAGGACTATATTGATAATTCACTTCTCAATTAATATTTTTAAACAATCAATTCACAATAAAATTAACTGCATTGGTGAAAAAAATATGAATTCACAAAAATTCACTGAATTTTGATATAAATTTTTTTATAACAGAATTAACAATTAGAAGGACTAGAAATCAATAGCAAATAATTGCCTAGCTAGCTTTTAACATACTTTTAAACTTTATATACTTCCATCAAGTTTTGAGCTTATTTGATAAACAAGCTTCAATCATATTTATTCAAATATAATGTGTATTTGAGGAAATGCAGAGTCAAGGGAAAATAATGAGTATTTATCTTGCTTCCAAGCATTCTCAAAGCAGCAGTATATTTACGCAATTACGTACAGCTTGTATGATTGTGCATGTAGCTGTAATTAAATTGTTCTACTACTCTTTCTAAAAGAGAAATTCACATAATGAAAATTCAACCAATATATATATATACTAAAAGTGATAATTTAGTGTCTTTAAATTATAATTCAACTAACATAATAATAATTTTAATTTTGAAGAGTAGAAAAGAAAGATATACATTGAAAGTACAATTTGTATGGTCAATCAAATTATTTATGCTATACCCTATTCTTTTGTTGGGGAGCAAGTTCTAACACTCTGATGTTACATTAATGCTACTATTGACACTGACTATTCAATAATTTTTTAAATAATTATGGTTCGTTCAAATTGTGATTTTTTAAAATTTAGAAGGTTGATGAAATTCTACTTTAAACGTTATACTTAATTTAGTTACTTTAATCAAAGTTTATTCGTTAAATTTTTAGAAACTAAGTTGACTAGACAAAATATTTTGATTCATATGTTAACAATGACATACATGGAAAAAAAGGAAGAATGATAAAAGGAAGAAAAAAAGAGAGAGAAATAAGAGACAATCCATTTAGAATTTCATAACATATAGTGAACTAAACTTCAGTTCATAGTATTACAATGAGTATAGATACAAGAAAATAAAAATATCTAAAATATCCTTACTACTAATATATAACATTATTTAACATCTCCCCTCAAACTCATGATTGTATTAACATAGATCATTGAGAGTTTGTCAACTATAAACGAAAACGTTTAATGGAATGCATATTTATGAACAAATTAGCAATCTGTAAACGATAGAGTAATGGTTCCATGCTGACCGAATTATGACGCATTTGAATAGCACTCTTGTTGTCGCGATGCATCGGAGTTGGCTTAGAAAGAGAGATATCCATATAAGACAAAAGTCAACACAAACAAATAGTAGTGGATGCCATAGCACGATACTTAGCTTCTGTAGAAGAGCGAGAGATAGTGTCGTGTTTCTTACTCTTCAAGAAATAAGAGAGTCTCCAAAAAAGTTACAAAACCCTATGGTGGATTTACGATATGCGGTGTCACCAGCCCAATCAGAGTTGGAATGAGAAATCTTTGAAATTGAGTTCCTCAAAGATAACAAAGAATACGAATAACCGTTTCCCAATTTATTGTAGTGGGAGAGACAATAAACTGACTGACAACAGAAACAACATAAGTAATATCAGGTCTGGTAATTGTAAGATACACTAAATTGTCAACCAAAGTACGATACAAAGTGGGATATGGTAAAGGAACACCATCCGAGGGAGCATATTTTACATTCAATTCATAAGGAGTATCCTCTAGGGGAAAAATGAGTCTGGTCCAGAATGTTGGGAATGTACATGGATTGAGAAAGAAGGTATCCTCTAGGAGAGTAGGCAACTTCAATCCCCAAGAAATAACGAATAGTTCCCAATTCCTTCATCTCAAACTGCTTGGCTAATTGCAATTTCAACTCATTGATTCCACTAACATCACCACCTGTAATAATCAAATCATCAACATATAGAGAAAATATAATGTGACCGTAAGTGGTGTTGTACCTTATAAACAATGCAGAATCATGTTCACTAGAACAGGAACAAAGAGAAGTGATCGCAATAGAGAATTTCTCAAACCAAGCTTGATGAGCTTGTTTAAGATCATATAAAGCATTTTTTAACTTACATAATTCCTCTTGATTATGAGAAACTCCTTGTGGAGGGACCATATAGACTTCTTCATGAAGCTCGTCATTTAAAAAAGCATTTATGACATCCATTTGGGAAATATGCCATTGACGAATAAATGCAACTATAATAAGAGTACAAATAGTGGCTATCTTGGCTACAGGAGCAAAAGTTTCATCATAATACATACCATATTATTGAGAGAATCCCTTAGCAACAAGACGTGCTTTCTAGCACTCAACTGATCCATTAGACTTAGTTTTGATATTGTATACCCAGCGAGACCCAAAAGAGTTCTTCCATAACATGCTGGCAAAAAGGATCAAGAATAGCCTCTGTATAGGAAGAAGGCTCATACAAACTGTGAATAAAGGTTAAGAAAGAAGAAAACATAGTTGAGTAAGTGGAATAGACAAAATCAGGTAACTAAGTAGACTTACAATGGCGAGAAGGGTAACGAGGAAGATCAACAATCGTAGGAGGTGGTTGGATAGTCAGGGAGACAAGAGGAATGTCATCATGTGGAGTAGTAGTATTTCTCCTTCAATTTTCAACATTACAATCATTAGAAGTATTATCATTAGGACCAAACAGATCAATATGGGTTAGTTTAGAACTCTTAGTAATATGAGAATCAGATCAGACAGAGTAAAAAGAGATGTGCTAATAAAAAAACAGCATTACTAGAAACATAAAATTTTCTTTCATGAGGATCGTAGCAAAGATAACCCTTATGACAATCCCCATAACCAAGAAAAACACAAATGGTTGAACAAGAAGATAACTTATTGCCTTTTACTTAAGGGGGAAGAACAAAACAAGTAGAACCAAAGACTTTTAATGAATAGTAATTAGGGATATAAGTATACAATTTTTCAAAGAGAGACAAACCTGATATGACAGAGGACTAAGTTCTATTAATAGCATGAACAATAGTAAGAACTGCTTCTCTCCAAAACTCATTGAGAACTGAAGAAGACAACAAAAGGGAACGAGCAGTCTCAATAATATAAAGGTGTTTCCTTTAAGCAATTCCATTTTGATGAGGAGAATCAATGCAAGATGTCTGATGGAGGGTGCCATCATAAGCAAGTAATTCAAAGAACTTATGAGAGGTATATTCACCACCTAAATCAAACCGAAAGCACTTTATAACATCATTATGTTGAGTTTTAACCATATCACGAAACATATGATAAATGTCAAAAAATTCATATCGATTTTTCGTAAGATAAACCCAACAATAACGAGTATAATCATCAATAAATGAAACATAATATCTAGATACACCTTTGATGAGAACGAGTGATGGACCCCAAATATTAGAGTGAACTAAATCAGAAGGCACATGTGAAACAAAAACACTTTTACTAAATGGTAAAGCTGAAAATTAAGCAAGTTTACAACCACAACAATCTAAAATATCACTGGTTTGTAAATTTCCTAAAGCTCCAGTAGAAGTCTAATATTTTAATCTAGAAGCAGAAACATGTCCAAGGCGAGAATGCCATAAATAAAAAATTGAAGATGAAGAATTCAAGCGAAAACTAGATAATAAGTCAGTAGTGGTTTTTGAGGCTGCAGTAGTTGAGACTCACATATCATCCAAAACATAAAGTCCCTCTTGGATATGGCTTTTCCTAATCAGCCTCCCAGAATGTGGATGTTGAACACAACAAGAAGTGGAAGAAAATATAACTAAATAACCAAAATCACATAGTTGATTAACAGAAGCAAGACTTAAAGTATATTAGGAATATAATAAACATTAGAAAGAGACAAGTTAGGTGTTTAGACAGAACCAATGCCTGCTAATTACATAAGAGTGCCATCAGTAGTCATAACCAACACCGATTAGGCATGATTCACGTACATAAAAGATTTATATCATATGTCATATGATGAGATGCTCCAGAATCAAGAGTCCACATGGAAGGAGATATACTTGACATACTAGAGGAGTTCAAACCTTTAGTAGAGGAGGCGAACATGGCATGTGATTGAGTGGCAAGAAGTTTCTAGAGGAGTTCAAATATTTGGGAAGCAGTTTCAAATGAGTATACAGAACCATAACTAGAGCCAATGGTATGAGGAGCATAAGCAACAACATTGGAAGATGGCCCCCTAAAATTCTTTTTATGGGCTCTCCCCAACTTTGGACAATATGGTTTCCAAGGATCTTTTTCCTTGCAAAAAGTATATTCATCATTACCAAATTCAACTCTTCCTTGAGATTTTTCTTTTTGAACAAGAGCAACAAAAATAGATGGAGGACGTTGCTCCTCTCTCTAATCATTGTACACTTTGACAACTTGCAACTCAGCTGATTCAATAAGAGCCAATTGATCCCACAAATTAATCATTTCCAAATAGAATTCCTGAATAGTCAATTTGTTTTGCTTAAGAGCCCTAATATCACTTTCCAGCTGATACCGTTTTGCAAAGTTAGATTAAACATACAAACGTCTCAAGTGATCTCAAATCTCTTTAACAACATCATATTTTGCTAGTTGTATGCATATAGACAACTCAACATAATTATTAATTGAAGTAATAATTTTTGAATTACTAACATTCCATGTTTTCAAATCTTTTACATATTTAGCTTCACATAAGTTCCATCAACATAACCCCACATATATTTTCCAATAAAAAAAATTTTCATCACATAATTCCAATAAGAGTAATTTTGTCTATTAATGAGGATACTAATAGCTTGAAGAGAGTCATCCTTAACACCGACCATAACAAGTAATCACATGAAAATAAAGAACAAACACAATCCCTAAAACACTAGAAATTAGAGATAACCTGTCAATAGCATAGTCCATCTGAAACCAAACAAAATCGTACCTGAAACAAAAGAGTAAAACCATGCCGGAAATAGAAGAGCAAAATTGCACAGAAAACAGAGAGGTAGAATCGGGTAGGAAATGGAGGGACAAAATCAGTATCGGTCGCAAAATGGGTCGCACAAAAAAACCAAAGCTCTTTCATACCATGTTAACAATGACATACAAGGAAAAGAGGAAGAAGAAAGAAAGAGAAAAGACAATCCCTATAGGGTTTCATAACATATAATGAACCAAACTTAAGTTAATAGAGTTACAAGGAGTATATATACAAGAGAATTGTAACACCCCGTTTTTCAAAGCGAGGGTGTATTTTTTTTTTTTAGAAATTAAAATACAACAGAGAAATAAATAAGGTAAAACCTTTGGATAAATAATTAAGTCATTAAAATTTACAAGCAGCGGAAAAGTTTTTCAAAATATAAATCCAAAGCATGTCCTGATGTCAACAATAGTACAGGTACATCATTTCAACGTAACATAAAGGTAGCCCAAAAGAAAGACATATGTGTCCTGTGTGACAACCTAGTCTGATCATTCTATACATACCAAAAAAAAACTATACGCCTTGAGTAATCTCCACGCGCCCCGTGAGATTCTCCTAACATAGCTCCAATCAAGCACTCCCATCCACATTCCCGTCTGGAGGGTACGAACCTGTGGGATCAATCTGACTCTCATATGAGGGCAAAGCCCAGATTTCCACAATAGTTGTAAAGGGTCACCAACCGAAATTAACAGTTAACACATAACATTTAAGTTTTTAAATGCACAAAATACCTTTTCAACTTAGCATGCACCTTAAAAGGATTTTCCATATGCTAAAAGTTCATACAATGCTTGCCAAATGTAAATGAAATCAAATAGAGTTCTCAATCCATCAAGTAATACACAACTAAACAAAACATTGATAAATTAATTGAGCAATCGATTATCTAACTCAAAATAAGAATTTCCACTAAAACAATCGATTGGGAAATCGATTAAGTGGATAATTGAGACCCTGTATTAAAGCCAATCGATTTCCAAATCGATTTCCTGAAGGTTTTTAGTGAAGTTTGAATTCTAGGCTTAATTCAATCGACAGTTGATTGGACAATTGATTGGGCAATTGATTGACAGCATAGCTGAGCCACTGACTTAATGCCAATCGATTGGGCAATCAACTGGGCAATCGATTGACAGCATTGCTGAGCCACTGACTTAAGGCCAATCGATTGGGCAATCGATTTCCCTGCATATTCTTCCAAAAATACATAAACTAACTCGATCACATTCATACACAAATCCACATCTTAACACTTAGCACCGATAACGCAATCGCTACAACAACATGAGTTTCGAAATAATATTGCAACCAAACATGCTATCACCAAATTCCAAAACATAACACTTAACAATTTAAACACAGTTACCATGACAACTCGAGTTTCAAACTCTCAATCATACACTTGAATCAAAACACGACTCATGTGCCAAGCACCCTAATGCAATGCGTATATGCCAAAATGCATGGACTCGAAATTCCAAACCAAAACCCTCCTCGAAGGGCCGTAAATCATAATTGTACCGCCTATCGCAGGCCAAAGTACCAATTACCGAGGTGCCACCTATCACGGGTCAGCACGATCTACTAAAAAACGTAAATCGTAAACGCACCACCTATCACGGGTCAGTACTGTTTACCGAGGTGCCACCTATCACGGGTCAACACGATTTACTAAAAGAAAAAGCGTAAGTCGTAAATGTACCGCCTATCACAGGCCAAAGTATTATTTACCGAGGTGCCACCTATCACGGGTCAGCACAACTTACCAAAAAGTAAATCGTAAATGTACCACCTATCACGGGTCAGTACTGTTTATCGAGGTGCCACCTATCACGGGTCAGCACAATTTACCAGAATGAAATGCATGAACATACACTGACTCCATCCACAAGAATCGTTAAGTAAATGCAGATATTAAAAGATTCTCCATTTTTAATACTCATTTAACTTAAACGAATTTCACGCCAAACATTAAGCAAACAAACATATTAAGAGATTCCCCATTCTTAATATTCTTTTAACTTAAACGATTTTCAAAACAACCTTAAGTAACCAAGACATTAAGAGATTCCCCATTCTTAACGCCCAATTAACTTAAACGATTTTCAAAACAAACATTAAGTAACCAAGGCATTAAGAGATTCCCCATTCTTAACGCCCAGTTAACTTAAACGATTTCCAAAACGAACATTAAGTAAACAAGAAATTAAGAGATTCTCCATTCTTAATTCTCATTTGACTTAAACGATTTTCCAAAACATTAGTAAACGGAGATATTAAGAGATTCCCCATTCTTAATACTCTTTTAACTCAAAACGGTTTTCACAAACACACATTAAGTAAACAAGACATTAAGAGATTCCCCATTCTTAATACTCATTTAACTTAATGGTTTTCAAATTCCACGCAAAACAACTCAAACATATTATCAATCCACATCAAAACACATCAATTCATTTTTCCTCAAAATCCAACCATACACATATCAAATTCCATCAGTATCAATTAAGAACACGTCAAAAACAACGAACACAAATCAACACAATCCACCACTCAAACACACAAGTTTCATTTACTCAAAATCATAAATAAATGATTTTTAAATTCATTTTCCACGATTCATTCATCAAGATAACCAAAACGTAACTCTAAGGTTTTACCCAAATAGCCTTAGATACATTTTCCCCAAATCAATACTCCAACCCTAACAAAATTCTTCTTCACACAACCACATATTAGGCCCTAAATGCAAACTAAAAGTTTGGAAGGAGCCCTTACCTTAACGTTAGCTTTAACGTCGATTTACGGCACCACAATCAAATCCGGTAAAAACTTTGACCGTGACGTCGCTTCCAAAGTTAGCTTACTAGCACCGTAGTGTAGTGGTGAGCAACTTTCCCTTCTATCCCAGATTTGTGCTTGACGGTTTTGAAATCCCTAAACCGTTTTCCTTTGTTTTCGAATCAAAGAGGAAGAGTGAAGTTGAGAAATCCTTGTCCTATCACCCACTATCAATTTCGAACTCAAGGAAACAAGGAAGAACGAAAATGGATGAAGATGGAGGAAGGAAGAAAAACGCACGCGAGGCAAGGGAGGAAGAAGATGGAATTTTCTGTTTTCTCTCCTTCTCTTTTCCTTTCTTCCTTTTTCTTTCCTTTCTATTTTCTTTTCTTTCTATTTCCTTCCTTTCCTTTTCTTTATATATATATATATATATATTAATAATAATTAACAAATATCTCCACATCTTTAGATATTTATTAAATTACCCTTTCACTCATAACGCATTAAACTCTTCGCAAAAGATTCACCGCAGTTAATTTAATTTATTTATCGACGAGTAATTCTAATCAGGCATCAAAATATCTTTTTGGTCATAAAAACTCAAAAATATTAATAACTTGGCTAAAAAGCCCCTAAGTTCAATACCAAAATCCATTAAAATACATAAGGTATAATTTAAAATTACGGGTCTTACAAGAATAGAAATGTCTAAAATAATCTTAATACTAATATATAATAACATTATCTAACACCATACACATAATGTAAGACCCATAATTTTTAAATTCTAAATCATACAATTTTAGGGTATTTTGTGTGGAATTTCTTAGGCTGTTAGCCCAGTTTTTGGTATTGAGTGAGTTAAATGCCAAAAATATATTTTTGGAAATTGGATTAAAATTATTTGTCGGAGAATAATTTATTTACGTTATGAAGAATTTAATACCGAACAATTTTGTTAAAAATATCTCTATTTGCAGAAAATTTTATTTGTCAATTGAGTTGTGACGAGAGTAGATATTTTTATCAAAATAGTTTGAGATGAGAAGGAAGTGAGGTGTGTAAGAGTTGGTAGATATTCGTTTGAGTTTGGTTTTAAATATAACATAAATGTGTATATATATATATATTATTATAAGTATATATATATATATATTAATACAAGTTATATCTATATATATATATATATGTGGTTAGAAAGGAAAAGAGGAAAAAGAAAAGAAACAGAGGAAGCAGAATCGCTCCCCTCCTCGCAAACACATCCTCCTTCTTCCGCCATTCTTCTTGTTTTGCTTTCTTTTTCTTTCTTTGGCTTCGAGAATTGAAACCCAAAGCTAGTGGGTGAGAAAGATCAAGTTCTCAGCTCCTTCCTCCTTCACGGATTCGAAAACGGGTTAGGGATTTCAAAAACCGTCAAACACAAACCTCCTTGTTTCACCTAGATCTAAGCTTCGTTTCGCGAAGAGATAGAAGGGAAAGTTGCTCACTACCACGCTACGGTGCTAGGGAACCAACTTTGGAAGCGGCGTAGCAAGCGGAAAATTTATCGGATTTACTCACGATGCCGTAATCGCACGTTAAAGCTAACGTGAAGGTAAGGGCTCCTTCCAAACTTTTAGTTTGCATTTAGGGACTTAATTATGGTTGTGTGGAAGAGAATTTGGTTAGGGTTAAAGTAATGTTTTGTCGAGAATGAATTTTAAACTCATTTATGTATGATTTCGAGTATATGAAACTTGTTGGGTTCGAGTGATGGATTGTGTCAATTTGTGTCGTCGTATTCGGCGTGTTCATATTTGATAATTATAGAATTTGAGATGTGTTTGGTGTGGTTTGTGTGGAAAAATGGTTGGATGTGTTTTGGTGTGAATTACGAATTGATGTGTTTTTGATGTGGATTGATAATATGTTTGAGTTTGTTTTGTGTGGAATTTGAAAACCATTAAGTTAAATGAGTATTAAGAATGGGGAATCTCTTAATGTCTTGTTTACTTAATGTGTGTTTATGAAAATCGTTTTGAGTTAAATGAGTATTAAGAATGGGGAATCTCTTAATATCTCTGTTTACTAATGTTTTGGAAAATCGTTTAAGTCAAATGAGAATTAAGAATGGGGAATCTCTTAATTTCTTGTTTACTTAATGTTTGTGTTGAAAATCGTTTAAGTTAACCGAGCGTTAAGAATGGGGAATCTCTTAATGTTTTGGTTACTTAATGTTTTTTTGAAAACCGTTTAAGTTAAAAGAATATTAAGAATGGGGAATCTCTTAATATGTCTGTTTGCTTAATGTTTGGCGTGAAAATCATTTAAGTTAAATGAGTATTGAAAATGGGGAATCTTTTAATATATGCATTTACTTAATGATTGTTGTGGATGGAGTCAGTATATGCTCATGCATTTTCATGCTTTTTGTAAATCGTGGAGACCCGTGATAGGTGGCACCCTGATAAATAGTGCTTTGGCCTGTGATAGGCGGTACATTTATGATTTACGTTTTTGTAAATTGTGCAGACCCGTGATAGGTGGCACCTTGGTAAATAGTACTTTGGCCCGTGATAGGCGGTACTTTTACGATTTACGGTTTTTTGTAAATTGTGCAGACCCGTGATAGTTGGCACCTTGGTAAAGAGTACTTTGGCCTGTGATAGGCGGTACATTTACAATTTACGTTCTTTTTAGTAAACCGTGCAGACCCGTGATAGGTGGCACCTTGGTAAACGATACGGGCCCGTGATAGGCAGTACGTTTATGGTTTACGCTTTTTAGTAAATCGTGCAGACCCGTGATAGGTGGCACCTCGGTAATTGTTACTTTGGCCTGCGATAGGCGGTACAATTATGATTTATGGCCCTTTGAGGAGGGTTTTGGTTTGGAATTCCGAGTCCATGCATTTTGGCATATACACATTGCATTAGGGTGCTTGGCACACGAGTCGTGGTTGATTCAAATTATGATTGTGTTGAAATTGCTAAGTGTTATGTGTTGATATTATGCGTAAGACTGATTAATTGTAAACTATTTCGAAACTCAAGTTGTCGTGGTGATTGTGTTGAAAATGCTAAGTGTTATGTTTTGGAATTGCGTGTAAGTGTGGTTGATTGTAAAACCTTTTCGAAACTTAAATTGTCGTGGTGATTTTGTTATAATTTCCAAGTGTGGATGTTTTGGAATTGTTTGTAAGTGTGATTGATTGCAAAACCATTTCAAAACTCAAGATGTCGTAGTGTTTGCGCTATAATTGTTAAGTATGATTGTTTGAATTTGTGTGTAAGTGTTGATTGATTGCGATACCTTTTAAAAAGCTGAAAAATGCTGAATTTTGCTGTTTTTCTGTTGTTGTCTGCTGTGTATTCGAATACATGTTGTTTTGCTACTGACTTGCTGTGTAGTCGAATACAGACTGTTGTATTCGAATACAGACATGCTGTTTTTGCTGCTGAATGCTGAAACAGCCTTGTATTCGAATACAGAGATGCTGTATTCGAATACAACAATGCTGTTTTGTTAAAAACTTCAATTTTCAACTTTGTTTATGCATGTTTAGCATATGGAAACCCTTTTAAGGTGCATGCTAAGTGGAAAGGTTATTTGTGCATTAAAAACTTAAATGTTATGTGTTAATTGTTAATTTCAGTTGGTGACCCTTTACAACTATTGTGGAAATCTGGGCTTTGCCCTCAGATGAGAGATAGGACGATCCTACTGATTCATACCCTGTGGATGGGGATGTAGATGGGAATGCCTGACTGGAGCTATGTTAGGAGGATCTTACAGGGCGCGTGGAGATCACTCAGGGTGTTTTGTTTTGTTTTGTAGAATGATCAGATTAGGTTGATATAGAGGGAACATATGTCTTTATTTTGAATTGCGGCTTTCTTTTTAAAATTGGAAGGTTGTGTCTTTACTACTATTGTAAGGATGACATCTTATTTTGACGAGTCCATGTATCACTTATTATTGTGTAAATACTTTGGATTCATATTTTGAGAAACTTTTCCGCTGCTTGTTAAATTATAATGACTTAATTATTTATTCAAAGATGTTTATCTTATTTATTTCTTTCTTTTATTTTAATTTGTTTTGAAAAAAAAAATACACCCTCGCTTTGAAAAACGGGGTGTTACACATAACACATGATAGCATTTCAGCAAGTGTACTAAATCGTTGCAAGTAATAATAAAACGGTAGTATCGGGTGTCGAACTCAAGGATTTCGTTTTACTATTGAATTATATTTAATTACTAAAATTGAACAAAAAGTTTTCATATTGATTGAAATAATATTTAAATTAACAACTGTAATAAAATTGATCTTTTCTAGTGAGAAAAATTCCAAGGATGAGTTTCACTTCGAATCAAACCTTCGTGTCTAATTTGATCCTAGTTACTGAATTCCTTTTTTGAATTATTATTGAATTCTCTTTATTATTCTTGCCCTAATATCTTAGTGAAAAAACCTTTAATTCCAAAGTAACCCCTAATTCCTTAGTAGATTTAAGATTAGAATTAAGGATTACCGTACAAAAATCTTCTTTTTTTAAATTATTTTCTTTGCAACTAATTTAATTGGTTTCATGATCTGCATCTATCCCTAGACTACAAATTCATGAGTTTTTCATCTCAAGCATTCATAAAGTCCACTCCCATTTCAAAATACGAATCGTAGAACATTTTCATGTTGATCTAGCAATAAAAAGCATTCAGCATAGAGATGAGAAAAATAATTCAATAAACTCATTCATATAAATAGAATTCAAATTAGAAAAATAAGGGTTTCATCTTGTTACACTCGTCCCTAACAAATAGGGTTTAGCTACTCTTGACAGAGATATAAAAGATAGAGATTAGAGAAGAATTACAAGAAAGATTCATGAATGATTCTTGATAAAACTGCTCCAATGGTGTTAGAAACGGGTGTCTTTGAGTATCTTTGCTAGGGCACAAGTCTCCCTACTTCCCAATAGTCAAAAAGATCCTAAACAGTGAAAAATTGTGTTTTTATGAATATTGATGCGCGTCATGCGCCCCAGGCGCAGGATTTGTGCTCTGGGTGCACCTGGACAGCGCTGAAAGGCAGGAAATGTGCCTCAGGTGCAACTGGCATGCTTCAGGCGCACAACATCTACTATCTAATGTATACTGCCTTTTACTCCTTTTTCGAGTCTGAATTTGGTTCCGTTTTCTTCATGAAAGTTGTAGATATGGATCTTAGCTTTCCTTTGCACTTGGTTTGACTCCAATTAGACATCTACAACTCCAGATATGGCTTATATAATCCCCATAGGTCATGTTGATTTCTCATCAAAATTCAACACTGCACTAACACAAAGTAACAACGCAAATCTATTGCTTGTCCCCAAGCAACAATTAATTTCAGATTTGATGCAGTTAAACGCAAACTGAAACTCAATTTCTCAATTTCAAAATTCCAGCTACTACAAAACATTCATCATGCTCTATGGTTGCTTATAGAAAACAACAAAATTTGTATGCTTTAGCATTCATTTATCGAATTCAACTCTCTCTTCACACAATATCACCAAAATTTCTCTCAAGTGTTAAGAAAGGGTTATGAATTTATCACTTAAATCCGAGAACATACATCACGCTACCATAGACTTGAAAAAATTCTAGTTAGCAATCACAATGCAGCAAACTCATACACTTTTAAAGAACTTTCAGGTTGTAATGGGGGCTTAGGTAAGGGTAGGACATTTTGGGATAGTAGGCTTTACTACTTAGAGTTCGGCATACATTTCCAATTTATTCTATCATATTTTATTTTTCTTCACCTTTTCATTCTGGAGATTCTCAAACATTGACAAAAGAACTAAGAAGATATTATTTACTAAATTACACAAACTGAATTTTTTTTTCTTTTTGTGAGAATCATCACCCCAAACTTAAAAGGTTCTTATCCCATGATCAACCCCAAACTTAGAACTTTGTCAAGACAAAAACTTTTTTCTACTTAACTTCAAGTAAGGTGATTTAATTAAAGTAAGGTATTTAGCTTGTAATGTGGTTAGTAATCGAAATAAAAGGGCAAGGCTCAAAGGGGCTAGCAAAGGGTAAAATTTTCATAGGGTAGTTAGAAAGGCTCAAGTGGACAAACAAAATTGCCTCAGTGTATGCATAAATTACAAGTGATGCAAGTCAGAATTAGTGCAAGTTCTGAAGGGATAACACATGTCTGGATAATCACACAACAAAGAATTAAAGTGTTTAAGCCCAAAAGCTCACAACTACAATAATAAGAAAGAGTATGAACTATCTAAATGATGCCAAACATGCTACTATAAAATTTATTTAATGGCAAGTGAGACTTCGACAACCAAGGAGTAATCAATAATGCATGCATTAGTGAAACTTCTCGAATTGAGCAATGATATGAGCAACGAAATAGAGTTTAAATTTCAAAATCCCAAACAGAAAACTTAAGACCAAATGCAAGTTGTTAATAATTCTTCATCATAGTGCACGTTTACACACAATTAGAAAGAAACAAATTCAAATAACAAAAATAAGATTACAAAAAATAAAAGTTACCTCTACTTGTGGGTTGCCTCCCACGAAGCGCTTCTTTAAAGTAATTAGCTTGACGCCTCAACTATTGTCAAGGTAGCATATATGACAGGAAGAACACATCATCCTTCTTTTTCTTTTTGTTTGGTAGGAATTCCATGAACTTAAGAAATAAAAGATGTTGCTTCCATGTCCTTCTCAATTGGACATTGAAGAACAAGGCATAGATTGAATCTCGAACTTTATCAATCTCTTCTTTTTTCTTTTCCTCATTCGTCTTTTCCTCTTGCTTATCTTATTCTACCACAACAATGAAATTATCTTCAATCTTCAACTTATCTGCCATCTTCTCAAACTTAGCCACTTGCTCAAATAACCTCTCACATTGTTTTTCAAATCTTTCAATTGAAACCATGTTATTCTTCATGAATTCAACCAAAATGTTCGTAACGTGAAAGTCTTTGTCATCTCATTCTTTGGATAGAATTTTAGGAGGTAGAATTTGTTCCCAATTTACCTTTTTAATGTAACACTCATCGTTTGCTGCATCTTTGACCAAAAAATCTTCATATTCTACTAGTTCGACAATGTCATCAGCACAATTTCCATTCTTATGTGCTTCTCCAAAAAAGTCACACCTAAGATGCTGCATCAGAGGGATCTGAGGGTGATATTTTAAAAATGTATAGCTCAAGATTTGCCCCTCAATCATGCGACATATACCCGATATAAGACAAGTATCACACTATTCATATAATTGTAGTAGAGTATCATCATTATAATCTTCCATGCTCTACAACGAATAGTTATCTCAAACAAAGAAGAGACAAACCACTAGACATGACATTAGCAAGTTCAACAAAAAATATAAAATAAAATAATTTTTTTTTTTCAAAAAAAAAAAAATAAAATAAAACCAAAAAATTTTATTGCAGAGCAAACAATTTCAATTAAGTAAATAAATTAAATTCAATAGTGATATGACAATCTCCGACAGCGACGCCAAAAACTTGAGAGCATTTCAGCAAGTGTACTGAATCATTGCAAGTAATAATAAAACGAGAGTACCGAGTGTCGAACTCAAGGATTGCGTTTTACTATGGAATTATAATTAATTACTAAAATTGAACAAAAAATTTCCAAATTGATTGAAATAATATTTAAAATTAATAACTGTAATAAAATTAATCCTTTATAATAAAAAAAATATCAAGGATGAGTTTCACTTCGAATCCAACCTTGGTATCTAATTTGTTCGTAGATATTGAATTCCTTTATTGAATTATTACCGAATTCTCTTTATTATTCTTGCCATAATATCTTAGTGACAAAACCTTTAATTCCAAAGTAACCCTTAATTCCTTAGTATATTTAAGATTAGAATTAAGCATTACCATACAACAATCATCTTTTTAAACTATTCTCTTTGCAACTAATTTAATAGGTTTCATGACCTGCATCTATCCCTAGACTACAAACTCATGAATTTCTCATCTCAAGCATTCGTAAAGTCCACTCCCGTTTCAAAATACGAATTGTAGAACATTTTAATGTTAATCAAATAGTAAAAAGCATTAAGCACATAGATGAGAAAAATAATTTAATAAACTCATTCATATAAATAGAAATCAAATTGGAAAAATAAGAGTATCTTGTTACACTCATCCCTAACATATAAGGTTTAGTTACTCATGATAGAGATATAAAAGATAGAGATTAGAGAAGATTACAAGAAAGATTCATGAATGATTCTTGATAAAACTGCTCCAATGGTGTTAGAAACGGATGTCTTTGAGTTTCTATGTTAGGGCATAAGTCTCCCCACTTCCCAATAGTGAAAAAGATCCTAAACATTGAAAAAATGAATTTTTATGAATGTTGATGCGCATTGCGCACCCCACGAGCATGATTTGTGCTCCGGGCGCGCCTGGACAATGCAAAAACGCTGGAAAAGCGCCTCAGGCGTAGCTGAAAATATGAAAGGATGTTCATTTCTAAAAATATGTTTTATATGTTGAAAGTGTGTTGTGGGTAGTAATAGTATTAGTCTTTACTCGTTGTAAACTCTATTAATGAAATATACTCTAATGGGGTTAGAGTAAGAAAGGGTTTGTAATGTAGTTAAAGTTTCACGGATTAATTTGACTAAGTCAAACACTATTTGATTGAAGGTGTTGACACAAGCGAGATTTTTCGTTGTGTTTGATTGTGATAGTGAGAACTGTTGAAAAAGCTATAACTAAGGTAAGGAATGCTTCTAAATTTTTAGTTTGCACATAGGGACCTTATATGTGTGAATGTGTGATGATTAAAATTGATGTGATAATGCATTCTTGAGTGATAAGACGTGTTGGTATATGTTTTGAATTTTATTGAGGATAATATGTCTTGAGTATGCTTTATGAAAAATTATTAGTGTGTAATGAGTATTAAAAGGACAATTTTTTAATAGCTAAATTTACATAACGATTGTTATGAAAGAGTCAGAGTATGCTCATGCATTTCATAATTAGTGGTGACCATGATGGGCCATAGTGTTAGTAGTGATCGTCATGGGTCACGGTGTTAGTGGTGACCGTGATGAACCACAGGATGGTTCCAAGAAGCTCATTTAAAAGTGGTTGAAATACAAAAACATATATATGAAGAAACCAAACAACTACCCAAACTTTGTAAAATTCAAAAAGAAAATTATTTATAAAAAATTAAAGTGGAAAAAATTAAAAATGATTTATCAAAATTTGTACAGTCCACTTAAACATTTAAAAAAATTATAAGATACCTATTTGGAAAACCTTAGTAGGTTGGTCTTAGTTTTGAAGATTTCCAAAAACAAATGATATTGGAAAATATTTTTGTAATAAAAAATGAAAAAAAAAAAAAAGGTCAAGATGCACCTAGTGTAAAAGACTACGATATCTTGAATCAGTTTATTTTCTCAAAAAGATATTATAAGGTTCAACCCATCATAGTTGTAAACTTTCTCAACCAAAGAAGGTCAAATGCTATTTGCGTAACAAACCTAAGAAAAATTAATCCTTTTGTCATATGAAAAGAAAACTCCCCCTAAGGTTACTAACTAACCCTCAAGGACCCAAGCTCAAATAAAAGTCAAAGGTATATTATCGATCATTCTAACTCTACAATTATTGAAGATGTACAATATGTTGATAGTTTAAAACAAAATTTACTAAACATAAGTCAATCATGTGACATCGGATTGGAAGTTACTTTCAAACCAAACATATGTTAAGTAAGACAATCATCTTCAGATAAAATATTCTTCATTAGTTCAAGAAAGAAGAACCTCCAAGTTTTATGCATAGATAAACATCATGTTGACTCATGTTTCAAGTCACTTGAAAAAGATAAGTGGATTTGGCACATATGTACTGGCCACATTAGTATGAAAAACATTGCAAACTATCTAAACTAAATTTATTAAGAGGTTTACCAAAAATAAATTTAAAAAAAGACAAAATATATGGAGCATGTGTAAAATGAAAACAAATTAAAGTAGTTTTCAAGAAAAAGAAAATAGAAAATGTATTTTATCCATAATAAGGCTCAAAATCTCACAAATGTCAATGACCTATCACAAATGATACACAATTTAGTATTCTAATCCAACTTATTGTACAAAGAATACAAAGATACTATCCAATCATGCCAGGATAACTCTTTATCATATGAATATTTTCATTGTTGTTAGTCTTGTTTATTTTTAATAAAAAAGAGAAATGAGATGAAGGTTGACCTGCATAATATTGATTTGGTTATTGAGGTTAGAAATGGCAGCTTGCAACCTATGTTTCCCATAGAAGCCAGGGTAAGAATTAGTTCCAACTTGTGTAAAGGGATAAGGAGTACCCTTTTGTTTTGTTTCTTTGTATTCCTCTGCAGATCCTCTTTCTTTTTCTGCATCTGATGATACTTCTATTGATTTCTGTCTATCCATGGTACCACCTTTGTCACCACTAAGTAATAATAATGATCAAAGAAGGTTGATTCTACAATCAAGTTCATAAAGCAATTGAGAAAAGGGCTAATAATAAAGGTCAAAAAATGAGGGTGGAACATGGATTCTAGTGAGAGTGGACCAAAAGATACTATTAAATAACTAAATGATAGAAAAAAGAGGTGGAGGGTAAGGGGACAAGGGTGTGACATAGGGGTTTCATTGTTGTGAGAATTAGCTAATGTACTTGTATGTGTGAGAAAAAATAATTGTATTCAATAGGATTAGTGGGTCCAAAAAAAAGTTACTCTTTTAATTATTCTTGGACTGAGTTTAAGAGACAAGTTTAGAGTATTTTATCAACTAAAACTTTTGGTGCTCTAATGATTGAATGATATAACTTGAAAAATGAAAGAGATTTAATTTTTGGAATTTTGTTGTGGTTCGATAAATTTTAGTGGTGAACAAATTGTTGTGAATCACAATGTTTATGTAGTTAGCTCATTGAGTCTCAAAAAGGAATTGAGACAGTTGACATCAAATTAGCGGTGCAGATAACATTGAAATATTAACGTTGTTGTTGGTGAATAAAGAAAAATAATGTTCTTAGTGCATTTGATTTCTAATATGTTATTCTATCCCTAGTAATTCATAGGATGTTGTTTTTGGTAACTAATTCGGTCATGCTGCATTTTTTTAATTAATCTCATAAAATAAAGTCTACTGTAATGTGAAGTTATGTTTAAATGTTTTATGCTAGAAGTGAATTTGTTATATAGTTAGTGACAAATTTTCAAGTTAAAGTGAAAGTTAATTTTTATGACATTAAATGGAACCAAGTATTGAAGGTAGTAAAACCAATTTTCCTTTAAAGTGAACTATATTAAGAATACAAAATCAATGATGATAACCTGATACTTTCAATAGTAGTAGCCGAATCAAAGTTAATATTTTGGAAACAAATTTGTGAGTTTGTTGTTCTTAAAATTGATTTTGGAACTATGCAATTTTAAAATTGTGATTTAATTATTTATTTTGAAATCTTGATCGTTTAAAAAAAATGAGTTATGACAAATTTGAGAAAAATTTGTGGCTGTGTGAAAAATTTTGAAAAAAATAATTTAAAACGTTTCAAGTAATTGTTAGTGAATTCACTAAAAATATGAAAGGATGTTCATTTCTAAAAATATGTTTTATATGTTGAAAGTGTGTTGTGGGTAGTAATAGTATTAGTCTTTACTCGTTGTAAAATCTATTAATGAAATATACTCTAAGGGGTTTAGAGTAAGAAAGGGCTTGTAATGTAGTTAAAGTTTCAAGGATTAATTTGACTAAGTCAAACACTATTTGATTGAAGGTGTTGACACAAGCGAGATTTTTCGTTGTGTTTGATTGTGATAGTGAGAACTGTTGAAAAAGCTATAACTAAGGTTAGGAATGCTTCTAAATTTTTAGTTTGCATATAGGGACCTTATATGTGTAAATGTGTGATGATTAAAATTGATGTGATAATGCATTCTTGAGTGATAAGACGTGTTGGTATATGTTTTGAATTTTATTGAGGATAATATGTCTTGAGTATGCTCTATGAAAAATATGAAAAATTACTAGTGTGTAATGAGTATTAAAAGGGCAGTTTTTTAATAGCTAAATTTACATAACGATTGTTATGAAAGAGTCTGAGTATGCTCATGCATTTCATAATTAGTGGTGACCAGATGGGCCATAGTTTTAGTAGTGATCGTCATGGGTCACGGTATTAGTGGTGACCGTGATGGACCACAAGATGGTTCCAAGAAGCTCATTTAAAATTGGTTGAAAGACAAAAACACATATATGTAGAAACCAAACAACTACCCAAACTTTGTAAAGTTCAAAAACAAAATTATTTATAAAAAATTAAAGTGGAAAAAATTAAAAATGATTTATCAAAATTTTTACAGTCCACTAAAACATTTAAAAAAATTATAAGATACCTATTTGGAAAACCTTAGTAGGTTGGTCTTTGTTTTGAAGATTTCCAAAAACAAATGATATTGGAAAATATTTTTGTAATAAAAAATGGAAAAAAAAAAGGGTCAAGATGCACCTAGTGTAAAAGACTACGATATCTTGAATCAGTTTGTTTTCTCAAAAAGATATTATAAGGTTCAACCCATCATAGTTGTAAACTTTCTTAACCAAAGAAGGTCAAATGCTATTGGCGTAACAAACCTAAGAACAATTAATCCTTTTGTTATATGAAAAGAAAACTCCCTCTAAGGTTACTAACTAACCCTCAAGGACCCAAGCTCAAATAAAAGGCAAAGGTATATCATCGATCATTCTAACTCTACAATTATTGAAGATGTACAATATGTTGATAGTTTAAAACAAAATTTACTAAACATAAGTCAATCATGTGACATCGGATTGGAAGTTACTTTCAAACCAAACATATGTTAAGTAAGACAATCATCTTCAGATAAAATATTCTTCATTAGTTCAAGAAAGAAGAACCTCCAAGTTTTATGCATAGATAAACATCATGTTGAGTCATGTTTCAAGTCACTTGAAAAAGATAAGTGGATTTGGCACATATGTACTGGCCATATTAGTATGAAAAACATTGCAAACTATCTAAACTAAATTTATTAAGAGGTTTACCAAAAATAAATTTAAAAAAAGACAAAATATATGGAGCATGTGTAAAATGAAAACAAATTAAAGTAGTTTTCAAGAAAAAGAAAATAGAAAATGTATTTTATCCATAATAAGGCTCAAAATCTCACAAATGTCAATGACCTATCACAAATGATACACAATTTAGTATTCTAATCCAACTTATTGTACAAAGAATACAAAGATACTATCCAATCATGCCAGGATAACTCTTTATCATATGAATATTTTCATTGTTGTTAGTCTTGTTTATTTTTAATAAAAAAGAGAAACGAGATGAAGGTTGACCTGCATAATATTGATTTGGTTATTGAGGTTAGAAATGGCAGCTTGCAACCTATGTTTCCCATAGAAGCCAGGGTAAGAATTAGTTCCAACTTGTGTAAAGGGATAAGGAGTACCCTTTTGTTTTGTTTCTTTGTATTCCTCTGCAGATCCTCTTTCTTTTTCTGCATCTGATGATGCTTCTATTGATTCCTGTCTATCCATGGTACCACCTTTGTCACCACTAAGTAATAATAATGATCAAAGAAGGTTGATTCTACAATCAAGTTCATAAAGCAATTGAGAAAAGGGCTAATAATAAAGGTCAAAAAAGGAGGGTGGAACATGGCTTCTAGTGAGAGTGGACCAAAAGATACTATTAAATAACTAAATGATAGAAAAAAGAGGTGGAGGGTAGGGGGACAAGAGTGTGACATAGGGGTTTCATTGTTGTGAGAATTAGCTAATGTACTTGTATGTATGAGAAAAAATAATTGTATTCCATAGGATTAGTAGTTTTGTGTTGTTTCGTTGTTTTAGTTTAGTACTAAATTTTTGCGAGAAATCAACATGACTTATGTGAAATATTTCAGCCATATATCGAGTTGTAGATATCGAATTAGAGTCAAATAAAGTGCAAATGAAATATATGATCCATAGCTACAACTTTTATGAAGACACCAATACCAAATTTTGAATAAAAAAAGGAGAAAAATACAGTAAATATCCGACAATAGATGTTGTACGCCTGAAGCGCAAATTCTTGCGCTTGGGGTGCATTTCTACATCCCTGATTTTTCCAGGTGCACCTAAGTCGCAAAGGTTGTGCCTTTGGCGTCTGACGTGTAACATAATGCATTAAAATGTGTTTTCTCACTTTCTAGGTATTTTTGTGTGTGGCTATTTTGATGTTTGGAGACTTTGCCCTAACAAAGAAACTCATAGGAGGTTGGTACTGACACCACAGAATGAGTCTCATCAAGAATCATTTATGAATCTTTCTTGTAATTCTTCTTTAATCTCTATCTTTTGTATATTTGTCATGTGTAACTAAACCATATTTTTTAAATATGAGTGAAATAAGAAGAAACCTTTATTTGTCTTATTTCCTTTTTTATTTATATGAATGAGATTACTGAATTATTTTTCTCATCTTTGTGCTTATTGTTTTTTATTGCTTGATAAACTTTAAAATGTTTTACAATTCGTATTTTGAAACGAAAATGGACTTTACAAATTTTTGAGATGAGAAATACATGATATGGTAGTCTACAGAGAGATGCAGGTCATGAAACCAATTGAATCATTTGTAGAGGCAATAATTTAAGAAGATAATTCTTATACTGTAAAGTTTAATTCTAATCTTAAATCCACTAAGGAATTATGGATTACTTTAGAATTAAAGGTTCTATCACTTAGACATTAAGGAAAGAATAATATAGAGAATGTAGTAATAGTTCAATAAAGGAATTTAGTAACTAGTATCACATTAGAAACTAATGTTGGATTCGAAGTGAAACTGATTTATTACATTTTTTTCTTGTTATAAAAGTTCAATTCTATTAGTCTTGTTAGTTTCAAATATTATTTCCATCAATTCAAAAACTTTTTGTTCAATTTTAGTAATTAAAAACAATTCAATAATATAACGCAAATCTTGAGTTTGACACTAGGTACAACCATTTTATTTTTATTTTTTATTATTATTGTTATTGTTATTTTTATTGTTATTTTTTATATTTTTTTATTTTGAATAAAATAAAATTCTACAATAAATAAAATCCTAATTAATACCTCCACACTTAAATTACACATTACCTTCAAGAAAAGTAAAAAGTATAAAATAAGAGTAAGGACATGGAACTTGTTGTTTAAATTGCAGTGTATGTGGGGTTTTCCAAGGTGAGTTATTCTATGGTTGCATCTTCAAGCATAGAGCTCTCATCGAATAGCTTGAGACGTTGTCCATTCACTTTGAACACTTTTCGGTGTCTCACCTTTTATTTCCACTACACCATTAAGATAAATGTTAGTAACAACAAAAGGGTCAATCCACTTGGATCGAAGTTTCTCAACCATAATTTTAAGGCAGAAGTTGAACAATAAAACTTTTTAGCCTATTGAGGATTCCTTCCTATAAATTATCTTATCATGAAATAGCCTAGCCTGTTTTTGTAATAGCCTAGCCTGTTTTCTCCATCTCGAGGTTACAGCTCTTGACCTTCCAATAAGCCCGACACTCTATTTTCACAAGGAGGTGACATGCCTTACGAAATACAATTCGATAAGGAACATCCCTATTGGTGTTTGTTAGGTTGTTCTATAAGCCCAGAGAGCTTCTTCTAGCTGACAACTCTAGTCTTTCTTGTCGGGTTACACCATCTTTTGTAACATATGTTTGATTTCCCTATTTGATATTTTAGCTTGCCCATTTTTTTGGGGATGATAAAGTGTAAAAACTCTATGCACAAACCACACACTTTATAAGCAAAGTTTCCATGCACTATAAGAAAAACACATATTTGTGGCTAACTTTATAAATATTTTGTGGCCGAATAAAACCCTCACAAATTTGTGATCGAAAAAGCCCTCACAAAGGCTAAATTTGAAATTGGTCATTTTTTGTAGCTAAAAAAGCCCTCACAAATTTTTAAATATTTAACTGGATTTTGTGGCTGCCTAAGCCCTCACAAAAGCACAATGTTGTGATTTTGTGAGGGCTTAGGCAGCCACAAAATCCAGTTAAATATTTCTGGATTTTGTGAGGGCTTTTACAGCCACAAAGGATGACTTTTGTGAGGGCCAAATCCGTCACAAAATATTTAAAAGATCAGGGCGTTTGTGGCGGCATAGGCCGCCACAAAGGAATGGGCACATGGCGTTTGTGGCTGCAAAGGCCGCCACAAAGGACGCCCAATCCAGCTGGCATTTACTGACTGCTTAAGCCGTCACAACTGGACATAGCCGTTAGCATTACTGGCGGCAAAGGCCGCCACAAATTCCATTCTATCCGTTGGCGTTACTGGCAGCAAAGGCCGCCACAAATGGAAGTAGCCGTTGGCATTGTGGCTGCTTTGGCCGCCACAAATGTCCAAGGTGACCCTATATATATTTTTCTACCCTCCTCCTTCATTTTTTCACATCCAACTTCTCTCTAAAACTTCATTATAACTATTCTCTCCTCCTTCTCTCTACACAAAATTACTCTGCTTCATTTAAATTTGGTAAGTATAAATTATATTATATATGTAGTTTTAAAATTTTATTTTTTAATTTGATATAACTAATTAATGTTATTGATTTTTATTTTTATAGTGCTTGTTAATTATTTCGAAGACTTGCAAACATTGTACGTGTGAGTGAAAGCTTCAAGTCAGACGCTACTCGGCATCAAGTTAGTATATATATTTTAAATTTAGATTTGTAAATATATATATTATTTTTAAAATCTAGATTAGTAATATATATATTTAGATTAGTTTTAAAAATTTATTTTTAAAAAAGTAGGAATGATGTTGTTTACATATTAATATATGATAAATTAAAGCAATTAATATATAAAACATCGATAAAAAATAGGAATGATGTTGCGCAAATGCATGCTCCCCTAATTGACATGTAAATATGTCAAAATTTATATATAATGCTTTTGAAAAATAAAGCAATTAATATATAAAACATTGATATATATATATATATATATATATATATATATAGATATAAAGCAACTATGGATTTAGACCGTAGTTGGATGCATGATAGGAATTTTCCTAGAAGAAAGGGTCTTAAACAACGTTTTGCTAACAAGGTCGAAGACTTTCCCAATTTTGCGAGAGTGCAAAAAATTGTCCAAGATGAAGGGGGAATGAGATGTCCATGTTGTTTATGTCGATGTAGACGGTTTAAAAGTGAAGATGAAATAAGAGTGCATTTGTATGCAGACGGATTTATGCCTAACTATTGGATTTGGACTAATCATGGAGAAGAGTCTTCGGCGACGCCTATAAATACTAGTACATCTTTGGAGAATTATACCATAGGTCCTTCTAGTAGTACTAACATGTTAGGTATAGATTATTATAACTATCAACACTTTGAGGCGATGAATGATATGATCTCAGATGCTGTTGGGGTTAATTTGTCATTCAATGAAGATCAATATGATGATACCGATGGACTTCCCAATGAAAAAGCTCAGAGATTTTATGGTCTTTTGAAAGAGACAAATAAACCATTGTTTGAAGGTTCTTCAAACTCAAAGTTATCAATGTGTATTAGACTATTAGGTCTAAAGTCTCAATTTCATGTTCCTGATTTAGCTTTGGATTTGATGACTAAAATGATGCTAGACGCAACACCTGTTAGAGATGGTTTGCCGCAAAGTTATTACGATGCGAAACGGTTAGTGTCAAAGTTAGGATTAGCTGTCAAGAGGATTGACTGTTGTGTTAAAGGTTGCATGTTGTATTATGACAATGAATTTGGTATGAATGATGCAAACTTATATGAATGCAAGTTTTGTCAAGAACCAAGGTATCACCAAAGGAATAACTCAAGGGTAAGTAGGGGAAAATCAATTCCAAGGAAAGCAATGTTTTACCTCCCTATTGTATCAAGATTGCAAAGATTGTTTGCATCAATACAAACTGCAGGAAAGATGACGTGGCATTATGAGAATAGAAGAAATTCAGGCGAGTTGCGACATCCGTCTGATGGTCAGGCATGGAAAAACTTTGATCAAATACATCCTGATTTTGCGTCAGAACCACACAATGTAAGACTTGGATTATCCTTAGATGGATTTACGCCTTACATACAAGCATCGTCTACTCCTTATTCTTGTTGGCCGGTTATTGTTACTCCTTACAATCTTCCTCCTGATATGTGTATGTCTATACCTTATATTTTCTTAGCTGCTGTGATACCAGGTCCTTCTAATCCTACAACTGGTATTGATATTTATTTACAACCTTTGATTGACGATTTGAAGAGGTTGTGGAATGGTATCTTGACATATGATATTGCTCGGAGAGAAAATTTTATGATGAGAGCTGCATTGATGTGGACCATTAATGATTTCCTCGCTTATGGGATGTTGTCAGGATGGGGCACCCATGGTAAACTAGCTTGTCCTATTTGTATGGAAGATACGAAAGCATTTACTTTAAAATTTGGTGGCAAGGCATCGTGGTTTGACTCGCATCGTAGGTTTTTACCTGCTGATCATGCATTTAGAAGGAACAAACCTGCATTTATGAAGGGCTATGCAGAAAGTCTAGGACCCCCGATGAAATTGACATCAGAACAAGTTTTGAATAAAGTAAAAGATATGCCAAAGGTACATGTTGTTAATGGTGTGGCTTGTAAACCACAAGGTTACGGACAATGGCACAATTGGACAAAAAAAAAGTTTTTTTGGGATCTACCGTATTGGAAAGATAATCTTTTGAGACATAATCTCGATGTTATGCATATTGAGAAAAATTTCTTTGACAACATCTTTAATACTGTGGTGAATGTGAAAGGGAAAACAAAAGATAATGACAAACAAAGAAAAGACATAGGTATATATTACAGACGACCAGATTTGTTGTTGGTGGAACAAAATGGCAAAACCCTTAAACCTCGTGCGAATTACACTTTATCTACTGATGAAGCCAAATCTGTTTATCGTTGGATCAAAGAGCTGAAGACGTCTGACGGTTATTGTTCTAATTTGGAAAGATGTGATGATGTGGAAAGTGGGAGGATGCATGGGATGAAAAGTCATGATTGTCATATATTTTTATAGTGTTTACTTCCTATTGCCTTTAGTGCTTTACCGACACATGTATTGAACCCACTTATTGAAGTGAGTCAATATTTCAAGAATTTGTGTTCTTCAACACTCATTGAAAAGATCTGATCAAGATGGAAAATGACATTCCGATCATTCTATGTAAGTTGGAGAAAGTATTTCCTCCTGGGTTTTTTGATTCGATGAAGCATCTCTCAGTGCATCTTGCAAGTGAAGCTAGACTTGGTGGACCAGTTCAGTATAGATGGATGTATCCATTTGAAAGGTGATATATATATACATACATCTCTTTAATTTCAATATACTTCTACTGATATATATATATATATATATATATATATATATATATATATATATATATATATATACATACATGGAGCTTATTGTACATCTCTTTGTATATTATAGGTTCATGGGTTATTCAAAACGGTCGGTGAAAAACAAAGCTAGAGTTGAGGGCTCAATTTTTTCATCTTCCCTACACCGTGAAACAACACACTTTTGTTCTCATTATTTCAACAATGAAACATTGTCACCAGTTAACGGAAGAAACGCTACTGATAGTGTTATACGTCATCCACATGCTTTATTAGTTTTTTGCTTGTCTGGTCATCATGCTAGTAGGGATTTTCCGATTTTTTGGCCAAGCGACAAAGTATTTAATGCGGCACATGTTCACGTTTTGATTAATTGCACTGAAGTTAAACCATACATTGAGTACATTTCAAATTCTTCTCCAATCTTATTAAATAATTATATTTTATTATATGATTAAATTGATATTCACCATATATATGGTCATCGGTCAGGGCATTTTTAAATACGGGACAATCATCTGATGATATACATTCAAATTTCCCATTAATTATGGTTTCAACAACAATGCATCTGGAAGAACAAACTCCTATCAACATCCACTTAAGGCACTTATCTATGGGCCCGAGTAGAAGTTTCAAAGAGTGGCACACCTATTACATCAATGGATACAAATTTCAAACTGAATCTTGGACTGAAGGAAAAGAAACAATTAACAGTGGAGTTTGTATGAAAAGTGTCTCTAATAGTGGTGTAGTAGAAGATTTCTATGGAATAATTGAGCATATTTATGAAATTGACTACACGTTCCTAGATTATGCGAAAAAAGTGGTGTTGTTTTATTGTAAGTGGTTTGATCCATCTAGCAGAGGAACTAAAATTAATTTGATATCCAATACTGTAGACATTCGAATGAGCAAAAGATATCCACGGTTTGATCCATTTGCCCTGGCCCATAATGTAAGACAAGTGTATTATGTTCCTTATCCATCAACTATTAGAAGCAAGCAAGGTTGGTTTGCTGCAATCAAAACAAGACCAACGAGTGGAATAGAAGAAGTTGAAGTAGGTCAAAATGAAGAAGTTGCATTTCAAATGGATGAAATGTCAAATTTGGATCATGTGATTGGAGATGAGACTATTAGTCAACTTTGTCATGAGTCACACATTGAAGAAGAAGTTGATGAACAAGAAATAGATGAATTAGAGAATGATGAAGGCAACATTGACTTAATTCACTCATCAAATGAATATACTGATGATGAAGATGACTAAGACGAAAATAATTAATTAATTAGGCATTATATATATATATTTGTATGGATATCGATATGTATAATATTATATATTTCTTTATTTATGTGAGTGTTAAAATTTATTTATGCATATTTCATTATTATATATATATATATATATGTATGGATATATAATTATTTATATATGTATATCATTATGTATAAAATTTATTTATTTATATTTCTTTATTTCATTATTGTTTACATATAATTAATCTTATGTTAATTGTACATACACACATATATTATATTATATATATATGTATGGATATATATATATATATATATATATATATATAGACATGGCTTCAGTGGGAGTAGGAGGATCAGGAGGACCAAGAACGGTGGTAATACAAGGAATATCCAAAACATCAAGTGGTAAGAGAAAAGTTGTTAGACCACGTGTTGTTAATGACCCATCTCTCATGCCGATGCCGACCATTGGTACTAGTGGTGGAGCTATTCCTCTATATCCGGAGGTCCCAGTAGAGTCTTATACATTATACGAAATAATGGAACCCAAATGTGTTGATTGATATAACCGCATTGTCATTTTATTATTGCATATCATGTTACATTATTTTATTAATTAATTTTTATATTTAATTTGCATGTAAATTTTGAAGATATCTTCCTTTTAAACCATCTGCAAAGGCAATTGCTGAAGTCATACAAGAGAAATACAAAAAACCATGGTTGTCTTGTGGTGAGATTAAAGAGGATAAGACACCTCAATTTAGGGAAGTTGATCAGTTTCTACATTGTTTCAAAGTAAGTGATTACATTAATTTATTTAAGTACTAATTAATTATGTATACATATATTTGATTGCTTAATTGAATTATATTTTTAATATTTTTTAAATTTAAACAAACAACAGACTAAATGTACTTGGAAAAGAGAGCATGATGCCGCAGTTTTGGCTTCATTTGACCATCGCTTTTCGAAGCATCTCTCATCTATGTTGTCTTACGCACGTAATAAGGGCGAGGATAAACGGCCTAATTGGATTGGTGAAAATGTTTGGACTGCTTTGTGGAGGAAGTGAAACACAAATGCTTACAAACAGAAGAGAGAGAAAACAAAGATTAATAGAGCATCTGAGAGGGGTACCAGTACTCATAAGTAGAGCTGTCAATTTCTTAGGCCCCCTATATATTGGCCCCAGCCCACATATTGAAGGGGGCCAAAAAATCTTATAAAAATAAGGCCCCCTAAAAAGAAGGCCTCCAATGTAAAAAAGCCCCAAAATTACATGGGCCTAGAGGGCCCCTAGGCCCACTTAAAAAATTAATTATTTTTTTGAAATAAAAAATATTTCAATTTTTTTTACGTTTTTTTTTCGATTTTTTTTCAACTTTTGTTTTCGATTTTTTTAAACTTTTTTTTTCAATGTTTTTTCTTCTAATTTTTATGTTAAAAATAATGTATTTTAGTGTCTAAAAGAGAAATCCTACTAAATCACATGGTTTTTATTCTTCTATGTGCTACTACAAAGACTGTATTTAACGCATGTCATTCTATACATTGAAATGTTTTTTCATACTAAATCACATTTTTTTCTCTCACTTTTAACTTAGTTTTTCCCATTAAATTTATAGTGTGCTTATATTTAACTTTTTAATGTTATTATTTCGTATTGGAATTGCATATTCTAAACTTTATTTTAAAAACATCTAGATAGAAATTGAACCATGTCAAATAACCTCACAAGTTTAGACATTCCATTCCACTTGAAAATAAAACAAAGTTTATCATCAGGCACACAACAACAACCACTGCAAGTTAAGAGAAGCATTTAGGAATTCATGAGCAAAACTATAATATGCACGACTAAAAATATTCCTCATATTCTGAGTAGTTACATAATCCAGCTTCCCACTGTAACTAAAACTATAGAACTCAAAAAAACCTCAATAATCTTTCTTTCTTACTACCTAAAAAGTTAATACTTTAATCATATAGAGTAGATAAAAGTGAGTCAACTGAACTGTGGTAGAGATTATAGCTTTACCCTTTGATTTTTGTTAGCTAAGATAAACTAATTAATTGATAACTAAGTCATTAATAAGACTAGTTAGGCCATAAAAAGAACTCAGCTGCTGAAGTTGGTGGCATAGCACAGAGATCAATTTGCTGATGCTGATGATGAATGGCTGAGAAATTGATGCTGATGATGTTGCTGCTGCTGTTATTCAGGTTTGCAGCATACTGTTATTGTTGGGTGTTGTTCTGCTGAATGTTGATGACATAAGCTTTCTGTTCCAATTCGAGAGAACGCTTCATGCGTTTCGCTGCACCACCAACTGGAAGAGAACTCTATATGCGAACAAACAAGTATTAAATATAACATCTAACAAACAAAACCAATTGAAATGAATGAGCGTTTTTCCATCCACAAACAAGTTTCAAATATAACATCTAACAAACAAAACCAATTAAAACGAAGCAGCGCTTTTCCATCCACAAACAAGTTTCAAATATAACACCTAACAAATAAAACCAATTGAAACAAAACAACGCTTTTCCATCCAAACACCTTATAAGTCAATGATAGTAGTATTTGATTCTTCCTCACCAATAGAAGCATTGTATCCATCCTCATCATAAAAACAAAACCAAAAGACACAATCAGATAATCAATCATGAGATAATTTTGCAAAATTAAAAAATTAAATAATACCATTCAGATTTTCAGAAAATCCATGTAACCATTTTCGAGTGCATATCAACATTTGAATGTGATCAGGAAGAGTAGAACTTCTATATTTGGTGAGAACACGTCCACCAATACTAAAGGAAGACTCTGATGCTACTATGGTAATAGGAATACTTAGCACATCTCGTGCCATTAAGGAGAGTACAGGATACTTTTTCTCATTAATCTTCCAATAAAGAAGTACCTCAAAATCTTCATAGTGTTCTTCATCAACTTCAATTGACTTTTCTTCAAGATATGCATCTAACTCACACTTCCCACTGTTAAATATAGGTTGATTCTGAAAAGTTTTAAAACCCTACAATGTATAGAAAATCAATACCTTTATTAGTAATCTAAAAACAAGAACAATTGAAATGAAATAAAGTTGATGATTTAGGATAAAAAACCTCACACTTATGATTTTACATTTCTTAGCCTTGCTTCCCTCTCTAGATGACTTAGATAATGAGTTAGAATCTTGGGATGATTGAGAGAGGACAACACTTTGATGATGGAAAATATTCACATATTCTTGATAAAGCGCTCTAAATTTGTCCTCCACATCCTTAATCTTAACGTTCAGGTTAAAGCATCAAGAGAAGTGTAACAATACTTCAAAAAGGGAACCTTCAAGCGTGGATCAAGAATAACTGCAAAGGCAAGTACAACACTATAATCTTTCCAATATTTGTCAAATTTTTTTTTTCATATCTGTAGCCATCTCCCTTATAACATCATCACCTTTATCTTGGTTTTCTTCTAAGATGCATTGTACTTTCCACACTTGCATAAAATATAGGTTTGCAGTTGGATATGAAGATCCTGATATCAATTTTGTGATTTCATAAAATGGTTCTAATAACTCACATATGCTTTCCCCCTTTCCCATTCCTCATCAGATGGACAATGTTTATAATTCCTATCTGCCACCTGGAAAAACTCAAATGCTTTTCTATATTTTAAGGTACTTTCAAGCATTAAATATGTGCTATTCCACCTTGTAGACACATCTAACCTTAAACCACTTGTAAGGCTTATTCCCGTATCATTAACACAATCTTTAAACTTAATCATCCTTCCATCAGAACCTTTAACATACTTGACACTTTCTCTAATTTTCTTGAGTGCTTCATTGGCCACTTTTAAACCCTCTTGAACAATTAAGTTGAGTATATGCGCTGAACATCGAACATGGAAATATTGACCATCACATAGCAAATTGCTTTGTACACATAAATGTTTTTTCAAATGGTCTTGCATGTTATCATTGGAAGAAGCATTATCCAAAGTAATAGAAAATATTTTCTTATCTATTCCCCATTGCTTTAAGCAATCAAACAAAGTGGCTTCCAATGCAATACCATTATGTGGGGGTGTCATTCGACAAAAGTTGAGAAGACAACTGTTTAACTTCCAATGTTCATCAACAAAATGAGCGGTTAAACATCTAAAGTAAGACAAATTCTATTTGGAATCCTACCCATGATATCCTTAAGCTTAGGCTTCTCTTTCTTATATATTTTCTCAATATCAGACACAATGGTATTCCTACAGACCATTTCAGCATAAGGATTCAAATAATTTACCCATACTCGAATTTTCTCATACTCAACAAAGCTAAAAGGAAGATCATGCGCAATAATAGCTTCAGCAAGCAACTCACGATGGGTTTTTTGGTTGATTCTAATCATGTTAGGAGGTTCATCATGATTAAAAAGGTTCAACATGATACTCTTACAATGAGAAACATGACGACTTAGATGAGAAGTCCCATAATTGTGCCCAGAAATAGGGTTTTTTCCAATACTAAATTCAATACTACAAAAATTACATGCAGCTTTTTCAATCTCATTTTCATCTTTACCAATTTTTGTAAAAAAATTCCAAACAGTGGATATTGTTTTCTTATGTTTATCATCATTATTTCCAAATACTACAAAAGGAACTTCATCTTCTACATTCACATTTATATCCATAGACTCCATGCTATAATCTAAAAGGAAGTTCCTATGGATTTAAACAAATAACATACAATTAAACAATCTCATAGATGATCAATAAATTTTTTGTTTTTATTTATAATTATAAAATTGCAAACTGTTTCTAATTTGTTTTCTGTTTTCAAATATTTGTACACTCTTTAAATCTTAATAAAATAAAATCTTTGTAACAAATAACTAACTAACAACTATCCTAGTAACTAACTCCAACTGTATCCAACTAACAAATCTAGATTGCAGTAGTTTTTAATTTATTTTATGTTTCACTTTAACAAATCTAGATCAAACAACAATTAGAAAGGAACAACATAAACTTAAAATACAACTATTGTGATTAAAAACACAAAATCTTATGATCAATACCTGAGATAGCCTTCATGTCTGAATCCGTAACAAATTTACAGCATCCAATATTAAGGGACTCAAGCTTTCTCAAACCTGAATTTAAACAAAAATCAAAGGAACTAAATCTATAACCTAGTAATACCAAAATCAAGTTTCTATGAAAGCAAACCATAAGCAGGAAGGCATTTAAAAACATCTAAATAATAAAGTTCGTAGAAAAAGCCAATGTAAATTTAAAGAATAGTATAACATTAAGCAAATGATAAAAGATGATTAAAGGATAGTTATTGATTCAAAGAATATTGTAAACTCATCGGATGCATTTGAAATTTACAGCGAAAAACCAGCCAAACAATTTGTAAATATGATTGTATTTTTCGATAATACAGATAGAGATTTTAAACCCCTGCAGCACCATAAAACATATCAATTATATGACAGTGTGTGTGTGTGTGAGTTTTTGTACCTGACCAGGCATGGTTGGTGGTTGAGGTTGAGAATCAGCTATAGCAGCTAGGTACATGAGATTTCTCTATAGCCTTGCTTGATTCCTGATAATTATGAGTATTTATTTATATAGAAGAAACTAAATTGGAAACCAATAAATTCAACTGATTGATAATAGGAAAATTAAGAGTAAATTATTTTTACTCAGCACACTCGCTCAGCTTGCCAGAGTTCTGACTCTCCACAATCTTCAGAATCAATGACTTGTTCTCATCCAGGTACTGCTTGTAAAATAACTTCAAGGTTAAAATTTGTTTCCATCCAGGTACTATGATTCTTATTACAAAAAAAGGAAACTATAATTCATGTAAATTATACAAGATTTCCTGAAAATAAGAGAGTTCATTCATGTTTTTCTGGATTTAGTAAAACATTAGGACTTTAAGAGGACGCAAATATATTCTATTTTAGTTAGACTTATTAATTAATGTTCTACCATGTCTACGAGGTGTCGCCTAATTTAGAAATACTAGTTTGACAGGTTTGATAAATTCTCCGTCTTCATAGAAAATAGTCATTATAGTAATGATCACTTCAATAAATGTAGTAATAGTTCTCCTACCATTTAAGTATGGATAACTGATTAAACTGCACCACTAGGGGAAATCATTTGTATAGTAGTTACAAATGATGTTTCATAATTTCATTAATTGTTCAATGCAAAGAGTTGTTAACCATTAAAAGAGTTGTAAGAGAAACATGTCTGTGATAACAACCAACTCTCACAGGAAACTTTGATGGCAGAAAAGGAGTACCTTGATGAAGGAAACCTACAACATATCAAGAAAAATGAAGTTAAACAGGAAGCAAAATTAGCATTCATATGTAGAACAAACCAATATATAGTTAGAATAAAAACCTGAATAGTTTGTTGGTAATAGAGAAAGAATCATTGCATTATTAACAAAAGTATGAAACAAAACATCCACAAACAATAGCAACAAGGTCAATCCACTATGAATATACTTCAAAATTCAAAGTTAAATCCATGTCATTGTCAAGCACAACAAAGAAAACAAAGGATGGATAAATCTAAAACCATATAGATCAAGAAAATCAAGCATTAACAACCAAGATTATGAACAATAATAATACAACTCTATCATAAGCTTACCGTACTTTCAACTTTATCATCTCATTCTTCCTCTCTTAAGCACACTCTTTCAATTTCAAGCAACTACTATTGTATAAAAAACTTCAACTATTCGTAATAGTCACATATTCCAACTCTAATAGTAAAATCAATTTAGAATTAGTTCATAACTTCAAAAATCTCAACAAAAAATCTATTAGAGATACTCTTAGTCCTAAGTTTTGAATTCCAGCAGAAGATTTCTTGAAAATCATTCATTCCAGAAACAATCAGAATACCAAGCAGAAGTTCAATAACTTAAAACTCAGAACCTAACAGAAGTTCAACCAAAATACCAATCAAATGAAATTCAAACAGAACACAACACAATCACGATATCAGAAGCGATTAAGCAATGTAACCACAAACCTTAATGGGTAAATGACTTCAGAAGATCAGTGACGGTGGCCTGAACACAAATCAATGGTGAAGAGAATGAGAATCCACCGTGACGGTGGTCGGAACCAAACTAACGGAGGAGGAAACTGAAGAGAATGAGAATCCACTATTTTTATTTAGGGTTTAATGTTACATGTTCTGAAGAGGAAAGTGGAAAACCTAAAAAAATGAAAACAAAAGGGGGCCATAGGGCCATGCGGCCCAGGTCCATAGAAACTAAGAAAAAGGGGGCTGGGGCCACAAAAAAAAATCATTAAGGGGGCTCAAAATTTGGGGCCTAAAAAAAAATTTAATAAAGGGGGCCTTGTGATTTTAGGCTTTATTGACAGGTCTACTTATAAGGGAGGTTCCATGTCTGCTGGGGAAATTAAATGTTATATGATAGTTAATTATTATTTATAATATATATCTATTAATTTTTATTCAATTAATCATCACATTTCACCAACTTATAAAACTTGACATTAATTTAATATATATTTTAGGAAAAATAACTTGGAAGGGAGGTCACTTAGGCTGAGATACATCGCTATCTTCATGTTAATCCTCAAACAAATGAGTATACTGATTCGTTATCAAAAACGATTCAAGTAATTATTATATATTGATTATTATATATTTACACCTTTAAATTATTATATAATAATTATTAACTATATTTTTAATTTTTTGATTTCTAATATTGGAACAACTTGAACAAGTCATGAAAGAATGGGATGATCATCAAGCTACTCTTCCTCCTGTTATGCGAGCTACTCCAGTGCAGCGGAAACAATATGAGACTGCAAATTTTATGAACATCAGTGGTGGCAAGTACAAAGGGCATGTGCTGGGAGCCGATACTTTATCATCAACCTTTTTGAAAGGTCCAACCGGCTATATTCAAACTGCGACGTCTTCTTCTTATGCTAGTACGGATCGATCTCATCGTCCGGCGCCGATAGATAATCTTGACCAGTTAAAGGAGCAATGGACAAGTGAGCAAGAAGAAAGGACACAACAACTGATACAAGCCGCAATTGATAAATTGAATGAGGAATGGAAATAGAGGTTTCAATAGTAGCAACAGCAGTTTCAGCAGCAACAGCAATTTCAACAACAACAATTTTCATTTCCTCCTATGTTTCATCAGTAGTTCCCGCCTCGGCCTCAATACTTGCATCAACAACCACTTTTCCAGCAGCAACAAAATTACTCTCAATACTCCTAGCAGCAGCAACCGCCTCCAAATTTCCAACAACAACACCAGGATCCTTCGAACTCTGCCTTACAACAACAACAATAACCAATGTTTCAGCAACAACAATATTTTCATAATTATCAGTATGCTCCATCATCTTCACATCAACTTCCTCAACCTCAACCAGATCATCAAACTGCATACCGACCAACTATGCCAACAGCTGGGTTGATCAGACCAGATTTAAATCAACCTCAGCCAGCTAGGGCTCCTCCTTCGACTACCGATGGTGCCATTGAAGATGAAATTCAATTTCAAAGCATGATGTCTCCTCCAACACAAATGCATAATACTTTTGAGGGACTTCTTTCGTCGGGTATGAATGCAGGAAATAATGATGGTGAGAGTGGAGCTGATCAGACGAATTATTATGAGGATTGATGTGATTTGAAGAATTTGAAAAAATTATTTTTGGGTTGTATGACATTATTGTGTGCTTAATTAATTTCCACTTTGTAAGACATTATTTGTTGATTTTGGATTTGTAAGACATTAATTGTTAATTTTGGAATGCATGTTTTATTTGATTTTGTCATAATTGCTATAGCTAGCTTTAATTATTATTAATATTATGTTTTTATATATAATATTTATTTTAATTTTAATATTTAATATTTAATTTTAATATTTAATATTTAATATTTAATTTTAATATTTAATTTAAATTATATTTAAATTTTAATTTAATTTTAATTTAAATTATAATTATAAATTTATTATTAATAATTAAAAATTTAAATATTTTATTATTAATAATTTAAATATTTTTTTATTAATATTTAATTATTTAAATTAATCTTTAATTTAATTATTAATCTTTATTTTAAATTTAAATATTTTATTTTAAATTTTTAATTATATTAAGATTAGTTTATTATATATATATATATATTAAAATTTAATTTATAATTACATTATATTTCAAATTTAATTTAATTATAATTTTAATTTTAATATTATAATTATATTAATTTATTATATATAATATTGTAATAAACTATTAATTTGGAATTCAAAATTAATTTATTAATTACGTTGGCATTTGTGGCGGCCAAAAGCCCTCACAAATGTCCAGTCAGCAAATTCATCTTGGCATTTGTGGTGGCCAAAAGCCCTCACAAAGGTTCAGTCAACAATCCTTTGTGGCGGCCAAAAGCCCTCACAAATTCAGCTTGACATTTGTGGCGGCCAAAAGCCCTCACAAAGGTCTAGTTAGCAATCCTTTGTGGCGGCCAAAAGCCCTCAGAAATGTCCAATCAGGCAAATTCAGCCTGTCCTTTGTGGCGGCCTATGCCCTCACAAAGGCAGACTTTTGTGGCTGCAAAAGCCCTCACAAATGCCTGTATTTTGTGACTGCAAAAACCCTCACAAATGCCAACGTGTTTCAGCTCCTTTGTGGCTGCAAAAGCCCTCACAAAATTTTGTAACCAGCTTCTTTGTGGCTGTTTTTTTCCCTTTGTGAGGGCTTTTGGCCCTCACAAAATTGATATATTCTTGTAGTGATGGTGTCGTTGCAAAAATGAGTGCCTTAATCACTTATGACGGCTCGGGGGTATCCCAAACCTATAGAAAATATTTGACATAACAAAATCTAAAATAACTTTAGAATCATTAGTCCTAGTGGGTATTGCTTCCACCCACTTTGAAACATAATCAACAACAAGTAAAATATAGACAAAACCAAAAGATATAGGTTATTTCCTTCACATAAAAGCATAGGTTGTTGAGGCATCTCACTTCTACAAGTGATTGTTGTTCCTGCTATTTGGCATTGATCACAAGTTTGGTAAATCTCAAAAGCATCCTTAAACAAAGTGGGGGCAAAAGAAACCCGAGTCTAAAACATTTCTTGTTGCCGTTGAGAACCAAAATATACCCCTACTTGAAAGGCATGACAAAAATGAAGAATGGATTGAGCCACATGGTGGGGACACATCTCTTAATCACCTGGTCAATACAAAATTTCCTAATTTATGGATCGTCCCACACATAGTATTTGGCATCACTTTTGAGTTTGTGGATTTGTGCTCTAGACGCATCTTTAAGAAGAACTTCAGCAATTAGATAATTAACTAAATCAATAAACCAAGGATTTACCTCACACAACTATAACAATTGCTCATTAGGGAAGTCCTCTTGAATGGGGGTGAGGTCCTTATCCATTTATTTTCTTATCAAGTTATTTGCCACCAAATTCTCAACTCCACTTTTATCTTTAATCTATAAATTAAATTCTTTGAGCAATAACATCCATTGGATCAATCTTGATTTTTCTTCTGGTTTCTTCAACAAAAACTTCAAAGCTACATCGTCAATAAAAACCAACTACCTTGGAACCTAGCAAGAATGATCTAAATTTATCAAAAGCAAAAACAATAGCTAAAAGTTAATTTTCAGTTGTAGTATAATTAGCCTGTATAGAATCTAAACCCCTATAAGCATAATAAATAACATGGGCAGCCATGCACTCATGAGCGGTAAAGGAAAATGATCCATTCTAGTTGTCTGGTTTAGTGTCATGTTGTTATGGGCTCGTGTGGGGATAAGTTCATTATTCTCCTTTCTAACTACTGTGAGTCCAGTTTTCTTAGGGACTATCTGCACCGAACTCACCCACTGTTTATAAGAGATGGGGTATATGATGCTAGCTTGTAAGAGCCTGGTCATTTTTTTTTTTTTTGAACATCCAAAATTAAGGGTTTAAGTCGCCTTTGGGGTTGCCTTACAAATTTCACCCCATCCTCAAAAAGTATCATATGCATACACATGGATGGGTTAATACCAAGAATATAAGTCATGGTCCATCTGATTGCCTTCTTGTGTTTTCTCAAAATTTATAGCAACTTTTCTTCATGTTCATCTTCAAGTTTGACTAAACTAATCACAAGTAACTTTTCACTCCCTTCTAAATATGCATATTTCAAAATTTTAGGAAGTTGTTTAAGCTCTAGAGTTTGTGGCTGCTCAACAAAGGGTAGAACACTTGTGACCGAAGCTAAGTCTGTAAAATCAATTATGTTAGTAGAAATATAAGAAAAATGATCAACTTGTAGAGAAGCTTCAATTTAAGCATACATAAAGCACAACTAAGTATATGTGAAAAAATCACAAGTATAAGTATAATCAAAACCATATAGTGAAGGGAAATTAGTAGCAAACACATCGATGTATGTTTCATCAACCAAATCCGCAAGCAATTCAATTTTAAAAATAGAATGCTCTTGTGTGTACAAAACTCTTTTAGAAATTTGGCATATCTTGAATGAAGGTTGAAGCATTGCACCCTATGTTTATCCATTCATTACTTTTTAACCTTCTCTTGTGTGTACAAAACTCTTTTAGAAATTTGGCATATCTTGGATTCTGTTTAATTGCTTCAAGGAGGGGAATGTTCACTTCCACCTTTCTATATGTATCCAAAATCTCTTTGTTCCTATATGTCTCGTCCATTTTCTTAGTCCTTACTGACTTTTGAGGGAAAAGAAGTGGTATATCTTGTTCAACATTAATAAGCTTGGGTACTAGAGTGTTCTCGACAACTTTGTTATTTTGCACAGTAGTAGTTCTAGGTTCAAGTACCTTTGGTATTTCAACAATTTTGCTAAACCTCAAGGTAATTACATTAATATTAAAAATATTTGGATTTACAATTGACTTGGCAAGTATTGGCTTGACCTCTGAGTTTGCCTCTAATTAAAGAAAGTGGCCAGTTGTCCAACTTTTGTTTCTAAATTATGAATTGTTGAATATGTTCTTCGTTGAATTTGGAGATTTTGGACAACCATTTGTTTGACAAGGTGCTCCAATGAAGGTGTGTTGTTATGTTGTCGTGTGTTGTTTTGTTGTTGCACATCGTTCTATCGCAACCTAGGTTATTATTGTGCAAATAAATTGCCTCATATCAGGTTATGATTGTTTCTCCAACCAGGATTGTATCTGTTAGATGACAAATCATAGTTGGCTTGAGGATTGTATATGTTTGTTGCATATGCTTAAGGAGCGTCAGTAATCGAATCTTTCGACAACGTTGGACATGAATATGTATGATGCTCTACAGAAGGGTAAATACCACAGACCTTTGTTGCTTAGGCTTTTCCTATTGCCAATTTTTATACTAAAGACATAAGCTCATCAATGGTGCTATCTAGATTCTTGTGGGAAAAGCTTGAATTTTGTTCACTCCCTTTGTCGGCATTACTGAATTGTTTTTTGTTGAAAATTGCTGAGAATTAACTGACATATTCTCAATCAACGCTTTTGCCACTTATAGGGTCTTATCGACAAGTGCTCTCACACTAGCAACATCCAAGACGTTTCTATCCATAGATAGAAAGCCTTCCTAAAAATATTGGATTAGCAATTGTTCATAAATCTAGTGATAAAGCCAACAAACCACTAATTTCTTGAATCTCTCCCAAAACTCATGCAAGGATTCTTTATCAATTTGCCTAATGCCACACATTTCTTTTCTGATTGAAAGCATAAGACATAAGACATTTTTTTTTTTTGAGTTTTTTTAGAATATGAAAAATTCAATAAATTAAAAAAAAATTTGTCTAAACGAAGGAATTTTGGATTTTTAGGGTCAAAATCCCGTAAGAAGTTCTTTCTATGAAAGTGTTGTTCCTTGTTTACTTTTTTTATTTTATGGAAAAAATTAAGCAAAATCCGACATAATGAAATTAAAATGGGGGATTTCGAATTTAGGTTTGAACAGATTAAGAAAACGGATACAATCACTGATATGAAACTCCCCTTTTTAATTTCACTATTCTAAATTCGGTTAATATAATTAGAAGTACTTGTGAAACAACTCGAGTTGTCACTCTTATGCTACGTTTTATTACTTGTATTTTACCTGTTTGCGCCAGCGGATCACAACTCAGCAAACATTCTTAAGTCAACTTATCTATATAGGATCATTTTTGGAACTTGTACCCAAAGGACACATGAATACATTTGCATTTTTTTAAAGCTTACTCATTTGTTATATACACACAAAAGCTCATAGTTTTATGATTCTAAAACTTTCATCAAGATATAACTCACTTATCACAAAGATACAGAAGCTTGAGTAAAAGTTCATCAAACACACTTAGAGAGCATTATAAATCATCAAATTTAGAGTATACACGAGTGTGAAGATTTTTTTTCATCTAAATCAAGGTCAGAGAACTTGATACAAAATATCAATTTGATTTGTTAACCTTTTGAGGTCATCTTTTAAGTTTGTAACCCTATTAAGGTTAAGAAAATATAGTAGAGAAAGTTCAGGTTGAGTAGATTGTGTAAGTGTAGAAATTGAGAATTTTTCTCAAGAATTTTAGTGGAAAAACTCATCAAGGGGGAGGACTTGACGTAGCCTAAATTTGGGTAAACCAACATAAATTTTATGTGCATTTTTTATCCTTAATTATACTTTAAATTATTCATAAATCACACACACTCTAGTTCATAATCATATATATCATTAAGATACTAATCCTTTAGAACATTCTGAAGTACTTATGTACTCAATATTTCAAGTCATCATACATGAGAATTAATTTTATAATGCAAGTTATGATTCAAAAAGGGTCACGTTTAAACCCCTCTTCCTTCTAATATTGAATTCTACTTCAAATAGGTTGCTTACTAAAGATGTTTTATTTGGTAGGGGTGTATTTCCATAGCCTCAATCTATGGTGTGTGTTTTGTTTTTTGGAGGATGAGTTAGTTTTTCATCTACTTTTTAGGTATTCTATTTCTTGTGTTATTTGGAGGAAACTTTACTATTGATTTGATATTGTTGGAGCTCCTCATGTTGATAGCATTTTAAGAGCATGGTGTAGATGGTTTAGGGAAGCATAAGAAAAAAGGTTAAGAATTTACTTTGGTTGAGGACGGCATGGTGCTTATGGTTTCTTAGAAATTAAATATTATTTAATAATAGCGTAGCTAATTGTATAGGGATTTTTATTCATATACAATTTATAATGTGGGGAAGATTTATCAGTAGGGAATGTAGAAGGTTGTATAGCTTATATTTAGACTGGTTCACTAATTTGTTAATGTAGTTAAACTCAGTTTGATTTTGTTTGCTTTTTTAACGTTTATTTTTTGTTATGAGTTGGAGTATCCCTTGTACTCCCTATTAACTCAATTTTACTTGTAAAAATTAAAATAAAACTAACAAAATTATCCTTGATTCAAAATTATAAAATATAGTTTTTGATCAAATAAAACAGGTGTAAAGAGCTATTTTACATTCACTTAATATAAATTTACATGATTGACAAAACTAGTTTCAAATGATTATTTTTGTCCTAATGAAAAGTGTGTTGGTTGATAACATACACATTCTAATGTGTATAGGATGCTAACATACACCTTTTAAAATTACACTAATGTGTTATTTCAATGTTATATCATTCAATAATATTTTAATTAATCAATATAAATTTTACAAAATTTTCTGTTAGATTAAAAGTTCCTATCATATAAATCATTCATATAAAATTTTATACAAATTTAAAATCATTTGATTAATGATTGAGATTTATAAAAATTAATAAAACATATAAAATGTTAATTTTATTGTATTTTAATAATTTATCAAATAATATTAAATTTTTATAAAATTTTAGGTAGACAATTTTTATGATATAATTTATAAACTTTAACTCAATGATGAATTTTATAAAATTTATATAAGTTAAAGCATTATTGAACAACACTCATTGATATATTATTAAATATATAATTTGATTCTTTTCCATATAACTAAAAGTAAACAATATAAAAAGGGCCTAAATTTAGATTGGTTAAATTTACTTTTTCATGGGACAACGTTGGCCGATTACCTAAGGGAATATTTAAATCATGTAAAGTTAAATTTTTTTGAAATGATTGATCCTTAAAAAAAGTGTTCCACATTGAAACGTGTGAATGTGTATGGGCCATAATAGTGATATATTTGTAAGAGCAATTTTAAAATAAACAATATTATATATAGATTTTATGTATATATTTAACCGATGACAGATTTATGAGTTATGACACTGAACCAAAGCTATAGAAAATTTAGTTTCATTTAAAAACTAATATAATATATTTCCTCCGTTCCAAATGAATATTCGTTTAAAGGTTTTACACGAAAACTAATAAAAATATTATATTGGCTAATGGACTTAGCAGTTTAACTAGATTAATCATATTTAATTAATACTTCTTTTAGTGGTACACTATATATTAATAACACATTGAATCAGGTAAGACTTACGACAAGTATTATATTTTTGGAATCAAGTATTACTTTTGAATCAGGTAAGACTACAATATATGTACGACAAAATTCTTCGTTAAAGAGATTCATACTTTTGCATTTTCACGATTGAATATAAACTGAAAATTTCTTGTTAAGATAGAAAAATAAAAACCTTATTATTAATGAGAATTATAGTTAAGTAAAAAACAATATTAAAAAGAAGTAAAAAACTTGAAATAACAGTACTCTAAAAAATTATTATAAAATTTATACAATTAGAGTATTGTACTTTTATATAATATTTTTATGTAATTATTTTAACAAAATTTCATTTAACCATAGTTAAATCTAATCACCTTAAATCATATTTAATTAAATCTAACAATCAACAAAACGAAATATACAAAGAACCTCATCAAAGATGTTAACTTCACATATTTTTTATTATTAAAATTCTTTGCTTCAATCTTTATCCAAAAAATTTGATTCACACGAAGTAATATTTTTCTATTTCCAAAAACAAACATAAAAACCAAGAAAAATTTAAATAAATAGTAACTATCATTTATGGAAGTATGCATTTGAATTTCAAACAAGAGTTGAATGAAAAATATAATTTTATTCAAACCTCAACTTCTTATTGCTCAAGTCCAACACATCAATTAGAAAGAAGATACTCGCAACACATCAATTAGAAAGAAGATACTCGCATCAACAAACACCAATAAGGAATTAACATTGTTGTGTTGTTTGAAAGAATAACCAGAAGAGAAATAGAAAGGATAAGAAGGAAAATATAAACTTGATCGGAAATCTCAAAAATTTAATTAAAAATGGAAAGTAAATATGAAACAATGAAAGTTTTCTCAAGAAAAACTTGAGAAAGAGAAATAATAAAAGAAAACTATAAAATTTGAATTGATAGTGTGAATAATTATTATACAATTAGAGCATTATGTACTTTTATGTAGTGATTTTAATATAACTAACCTAACAAAATTTCATTTAATCATAACTAAATCTAACTAGCTTAAACTATATTTAACTAAATCTAACAAAATTTAACAATTATCTCATCTAAGTGCTCTTAAGTGAGATATTTTAATCCTTACAACACCTTAAATCATATCTAACAACTATCTCTTCCAAGTGCACTTAAGTGAAATATTTTAATTTTTACAACAAAGCAATGAAAAGAAATAAAGTTACAAAAAGATAGATATATTTAATACTACATGTCTCATATATAATTAGTGAAGCTAAATTTGGAAATATATAAGTAATGATACATTGGAATGACAAACGACGGTTAATTTAAAAAAAAAATTGTTTTCTGAACGACGAAATTATTCAATTTTTATATAATTATCCTCTATGTGAGGCTATATTATCAATAGTAAATATTTGAACAATTGAACTAGTAAGTAATATATGTTATATTTAAATTTAAAGATACAAATAACTTCTTACCGTTTGATTTTGTGGCTTAATATCGTGATGTGGGACCCATTACATGGGTTGGAACATTACATCTGCAATTTATGATAAATTGAAATAATAATACTAATAATAATAATAATAATAATAATAATAAATAAAATCATGTAAAAGTAAAATATTTAAGAAGAGAAACATAAAATGTTCAGGGGAAAAAATATATAATAAGTAATACGAAGCTGAATATATCCAAGGGCTGTACGTACCCACAACTGGATCGGCCACTGAATATATAATAAGTAATACGAAGCTGATACATCAAAAGTTAACTAAATTTTAATTTAATGATCTTTTATTAAAAATATTATATTATAAATTAAATACATTAATTATTATTGATTAAATTTTAATTTAATAATTTTAGAAAAAAATTAAAAAGAGTATATATATTTAGATGTGATTGAATGTATTTATATTTTTTATAGTAATGGTGTATATGAGTTAAAAAATTATATTTAGTGTGTGTAAATCACTCAGCATTTCAAACTTTTAGAATATGATTGGTTGTAAGAAGAGAGTGAAAAGAGATAATATATGAGAAAGAGTGTGAAAAGAAAAATATGTGACAAAGTAAGATATTCTTTTATTTATTCAAAGTATGATTAATTATTTTATTTGAATTTAATTTAAATTAATTAATTTAATTTTTTAGTTTAATTTAACTAATCGAATCAATTCACAAATAAATTTTTTCCAAACAAACGATAAAACTTACAAAAAATTGATTAATCACTTCCATCTTTCAATTCTCTTAAATTAGAATACAATTTCAGCTTCGGTTACTCTTCGATAATATATTATTGATATAATATAAAATTTTATTTAAATTTAAAATTTATAATTATATAATTTAATTATTAATATTTATTTATAATTTTTAAAAATGGGTTATTTATTTAAAATTATTTAATGATGTATTGAATAATTTTAAATTATTCATGAAGTTAACATATCTCTATCCATATATATATATATATAATTTGATGATGAAAAGTATAATGTTATAATAATGGCACTAAATCTTCACGGGTTAGATTTGCTTGTTTATGGAGACAATATATAGTGGCTACGTCAGCGCAAATTGTAAATCATGCAATACAGTAGTATCTGACTAACAAAAAGAAATAAAACAAGACATATATGTTTTTTTAATGTACATATATGTAAAAGAGTTTTGTATTAAATATAAATTTACTTTTTATCGATAGATTATTAAATCTCATTATATTTATTAAATTTAGTGATGAGATTTATTAGTTAAATAATAAGAATAAATTTGTGTTTAGTACAATATTTATTTCTTTGTGCATTATATGTTTTTTCGGGAGAAGCCACTTGTGTATTATATAATTGGGCAGAAAAAAAAAAAGGCTGGTGATCCTTATTGATTTCCTTAAAATGATGGTTTGTAATTTATGTGATTTGCCTTAAAAGTTTCCCATGCATAAAACGTGTGAAGTAATTAAGTGTTAGAAGTATTATATAAACAAAAGCTTAATTGTAGCTTTTATTGTTTCTATTTATTTTGATTTACAAAATTGGTCTCTTCTTTTAAAAGTCGTCAGTTTTTTTAAAAGTTGTCAGTTTTGATATTTTTTTTTTATATTTTTGAATTAAAAAAAAATAATGATTTAACATACTTTTAATAACGTGATATATAATTATATGATATCAAATCATTTAAATATATTAATTATACGTATATTATTAATTATATTAAAAATATAAAAAAAATTTAAAATTGAAATATAAGTTTTTACGGTATTTTATTCCAATTATATGAGCATTAATTATTATACTACATCTTCGTATCATATGTCACATTATTTAAACTATATTATATCGTCATTTTTTAGTTAAAAAATCATAGAGAGAAATCAAAACTGTCAATTTTTAAAATAAGAGAATTAATTTCGTAAATCAATAAAATTAGTACGACTCAAAGTACAATTAAGCCAAAAAATATCATAGAGAGTCTTAACAACAATATTATTATAAAATTAATAATATTTATTTATTTATTTTTTACTAATATATATTTATTAATTGTATTTTAATTTATTAAACTTTTTCACTAAATATAATTAATGAATATATTTGAATAAATAAAATTTATTTTATGATAAAAATCAACACAACTAATTATAAGAATTGTATACAACTCAAATATATTTAAAATGAGGCAGATTGAATAGTTTTTAATATGTGTTTTATTGGTTAAAATTTGATTGAATCATTCTGAATTATGTAGGT
>JBBPBS010000577.1:2586651-2606004 GCA_037974835.1 Cicer judaicum | reverse complement strand
TTTTTATATTATTTTAATGAATGCATATATAATTAAAGAAAATGAATACTCCAACCTATAAATTCTTATAATCAATATCTTTCTTTAAAAAAAAAAATACATACGTTGAATTAAATTTATTTGACAAATGTTATATATTTTTAAATATTTATGAAACTATGTAGATATTATCTACTTAATATGAATTATTATTTTGATGATTGATAATATTTAATGTCATTAATATGAATTATTATTTTGATGATTGATAATATTTAATGTCATCAATAAGTTATGAAGTTTTGCAAAATTTACTCCAAAAGTCAAGGATTCTAACTTTTATATATATATATATATTGATAACCAAATGTCACCTGTTAATTGGTTAGCGGGAGGGAAACGTGTTACCTCCTTCTCAAAACTCATCTAGTATCTCTCCTATATAATCATAAATTAAATTACATGATGTGATATTACATCAAGATTACATCGTTTAATAATATTTTATTCAGTATATAATTTTAAAGTTTGACTGTTAGATTGAACATTACCATATAAATTATTTATATAAGTTTCTAAGTAAATATAAAATCATTTGAAACGTTAGAGAAGTGCATTACAATTAATATTACATAATAAAAGTATTTAAGACGTTAATTTTAACCTACTTCATAATATATGAAACGTTTTGTGATTTATGTAAAAATTTATATTATTCAATGATATATATATATAGGTAGGTAGGAATTCGTTGATTGCAAAAGCAAATATGAGATAAATTATTTCACTTAATAACTTTATATAAATTATAAATTTAATTAATTTAATTATTGATTATTAACATAATATATTAATGATTAAACACATAAAGTTTTATATAATTTTTAAATTTGTAGCTATGTAATATATTGTCATCAATATTTACTAATACTTTTTAAAAAAAATTTATACATTCAATTGAAATTATTTTATAAAATATCTAATAGTTTTAAAATTTAATAAAGTTTGTGAAGTTTCTCAACTCAATAGGAACTTTTGATTTGATGGTTGAATTAGAAAAATTGATCGTTTATATTGAGTTATTAAATCATAGTGGAAGCAACATATCGCTGCACTATTTAACCACATAACTACATATGAATGATCAAAATTAAAAGAAAAAATTATACAATTTTTTTAAGTGATTATGTTTCACTTAAAATAATTTTTAATCATGACATCTATGTATAATTGTATAGTCGAGATTTAACTCTTCTATCTTCTCATTATAAACACTCATCGTTTTACCTTATTACACTCAAATAAATTAAAATAATTGTTTCTGTATAAAAACAAAAACATGAATAGTTCATGCCTGTACTTTGCCTTCACCCAAAGATCAAGAGATAAAAAACAACTATAACTTACAACATATTCAAAATATTTCGTGTGGCACTGGAGTTAGAAATCATAAAAGTAAACTTTGGAAACTTTCAATCCTTTTTATAATCTTTTCATTTTACAATAAACTATTCAAATCATTAATAGACTATTCAAAACATTAATAGCCCTTGAATTTCATATTCAATTCGATTAGCTTTTTTTAAAAAAGATCAAGCATTTGATATTTGCTCAATGTTCCATGTATTGTAGCACATTTTAAGCAGCTATTCGACCTATCTTAGAATGACTCATATTTTTTCAGATGTCACGCATATTAAAAATAAAAATGAATACAATTAAAAGAATGATTATTTTATTAAATTATTCTTTTTAAATATTTGTGTGTTTTGTATTATGATTAATATAAAATAGAATTAATTTGATGAAAATAATGTAAAATATAATAATTGAAGAATATAATTAAAAAAAAATTAATTATATTAAAAATTTAAAATAACATTTATTTTAAAAGAAATTTTTCTTATTAAAACACATTTATTGTATCACATAGAAAATAGTATGTTTTAGGGGAAATTTAAAAGAGATTGATGTTCCATCGTCTTATTCAATGCAATAATTGTAATCGTACAATTGGACATCAAGTCAACATTCACTTCACAATTGATATTCTAATTTCTATATTTAAGTTTTAATTCTCGGTAATCTATTCAAACTAAGCACATTTTTCTTTAGATCTTTTGGATTAAGCATTCTTCTTAAGATTGTAACAAAAGAATCATCTGGAATTAATTTCAAAATAATGGGTACATTATTGTTCCACAAGAGAAAATTTAACATATCTAAATATCTTATTGTGCCATTCGGTCCCAACAACTACTATCAGAATTCTAATTATATTTTGGTGAAAGATGAAAGTGAATACATATCATATGAGGATTTTGAATAGACCAAATTATAATATCAGAAAGGATATACGAAATATTTGCTTTATGTGAAGAATTTTCACTTATATGTTTGTCACAACGAAATTGAATGACAAACTACTGATGAGTGGACCTTACTACCCATAATGATATGCAGATATTTTCATCAATATATTGATAACAACATTTTGAACGACATTAGTGCGAGAAATATGTCAAATTATTGAGGGAAAATTTTGAACTATTTTACGTGAAGAAGACATGAAATAACAAGATGTATTTTATAAAGATATTAAGTATGAAAGATAAAGAATGAACTTAGTATGCAGATCAATTCAATACTTTTAGAGGAATTTTGGATTATCTCTCTTTTACGGGTGTTAAGTTTAATGATGAAATTTAAGGATTTTTGCTTTTGGATTCCCTATTTGACTCATGGAAAACATTTAGAATGTCATTGTATAATTATACTTTTGATAGTGTGTTGTCGATGGATCTTTTAAGAGTAATATTTTGAATAAGGAGATGAGTAGAAAGTCTCGATTTTTCTTCACCGTCAAATGCCATTGTCTAATTAGACATCAAAGCATAAATAATTCAAAAAATATGTACAAAGTTGTTGAGTGCTATCATTATAGTAATAATGAACATATTCAAAAGAATTATTGATTTTTGAAAAAGGAATACGAGGACAAAGATAAAGAAAAAATTAAATATTATTCTCATGAAGATATAAGTGATATCTAATGAGTTGCTTCCTATTAAAGAGCATGATAGTGTTAATAATGTAGATTGTGTTGAAATATTTTATTTAATTATTATATTGCAATATTAATATGTGGGCACATATTTTTATAATTATATTAGTTATTTATCATTTAATAACCTTAATTGATTATTGATCAAATTAAATAATAAAGTTAATTAGATTTATAATTTGATAGTTAATTAATTGATATGAGCCAAAAGAATATGAATGGATGTCCAATGATGTATTTGGAAAGAATGGGAACCTAATTGGCCATCACTCTATATAGGCAATGGAAACAATAAATAGCCTTTTCTCCCCCATTTGAAGAGTTTTCTTAGACATTAGGAGTACTTGAGCAAGAATCACAAGCACAAGTTCTCAGTGTCCGTCTTTTCATCTTGTGTTTTAGGATATCTATTGAGAGATTTTGTCTATGGATCCAAGATCTTGATATTCCTTAAATTTCATCTTTAATAAATCAATGTGTTGTAGATCATAAGGTCGTCGTCGAGATTTATATTTGTTTTTCTTGTTCATCACTAGTATAAAATTGAGCTTTTAATACGGTAGATTTAAGTAGTTTATCTGACACGAGACTTAACAAATGAGGTGGAGGTATATTTAAATCGGTTTACCGTATAAACGAGTTAACAATTTGAGGCGGTGGCAATTTTGTAAATATGTGAAACATGATTAACACGGTTATACTAAGAATCGACTTAATAGATACTTTGTGTCTAAATAGGTTACTTATAAACGACTTAATGAGGCGGTGACAATTTTGTAAATATTTAAAACTTACGGTTATATTAATAATCGATTTAACCCAAATACCGTGTATATGTGTATATGATTTAAAAGGAATGTAAAGAATAACTTAATGTTTTATCTTCCACCTTATTAACTACATTCAACTTTTTAACTTCCACCTTATTAATTGTTATATTATAAATCTTTTATATTCTTGTATTTACTCCATTCCATATCCATAGCCCAATTCCGTTACACGTCTATTCCATATCCATAGCCCAATTCCATTCCACGCTCAACTTGGTTGAATTCCACTTCTTCACCTTATTAACGGTTGTATTATAAATCTTTTATATTTTTCCATTTACTCCATTCCATATCCATAGCCAATTCCATTTCACCGCCACCATTTCAAATAGGGTTGTTCAATTTATTGAATAATAAATTTATATGAATAATTTTTTATAATTATATTGTTGATATATTATTTTTGTGACGTTGATAAAATTATCAGTATAGTTGCATTTAAATAATATCATATTATTTCAAGAAAAAAAAATATATGTCAACCGATATTGATTGTGTTTTTTTTCTTCCAGATATTTGATGACTCGAGATTAATTCACCCGGATCAAAGTGAATAAGTTCAAAAACATGGTGTGGATTTTATTTTGAAATTAATTGAAGAAAATGACGATACTAATATATGTCTATTGAATATTGCTATATTGTGACTTTGTAATTTTGTTAATGGATATTTAATTATTTTTTTCCGTCTTGTCAAGATTAATGGGAAATGGGATACATTTTATTTGTAATCTATATTTTTTTTTGTATAAATATGAGATATTATGATATTGTATATTTTGATTATTATATGGTTATATAAAATTGTGACTATAAGTGCAAAACTCTTATTTGAAATTTAATACGAAATATTGCATGGATTAGTAGTATGAAAACAAAATGAGAAATTTATATAAATAAAAAATAAAAAAAAATTATTATTTTAATTATATTTATTACGTCAGTTGGTCAAAATATCTGACTTAAAAAGATGATGTATTATACTGAATTTACGATGTTTAAGTCGGTTAAGCTGAATCGACTTAATATGATGAAGCTCTGTTAAGTCGGTTCATGAAACGAGTTAAAAAACACCATATTTTTTAAGTCGTTTGCTGTTAACTCGGACACGAAACCGACTTAAAATGTACATTTTAACCGACTTAAAAAGGAAAAATTATACTAGTGCATATACATGCTCATCTTACAATTTTTGTTCTCTTCAACTTAATATCTGCTAAATAAAATTAATTTCTCTTTATTCTTTAAAAGTTATAACTTTTAGGAAGAAGAAGAACATTAATATTGGTCTCGTTTGTTTAAGTTTTAAAAATAAATAATTTTGATTTTATAATTTTAAAAATGATTTTTACTAGAACTTACTTAAAAAAAATAAAAATAGTAGAAGTTGTTTTAGACTTATTTATTACCGATTACAAAAAATAATTTTGATATTCAACAACTAGATATATATTACTAGATATTTTAACATGATAAAAATCATATTTCTTTTTTAAAAATGTATATTTCAAAAGTAATTTTTTTACGAATACTTTCTCAAAATAGTTTTTTAATTTAATTATTTTTTGAAATTTCATTATTCAAAAATAGTTTTAACAAATAAATGAAATACTTAATTAAAACTATATTTTAAGATAAACTACCAATTTTTTATTTGAAGCTTTATTTTTAAAATTATTATAACAAAATAATAAAATACAATAAAAATTATATTTTAAAAAATCTTAAACAAATAGACCCATTATTCTTAGATCTGGATCTTGTATAAGAATAGAGAAACTCTTATTCCCTCACAATTTAATATTGTTAAAGTGAGAATTAAGTATGAAAGTTAAGTTTTCTCCAAAAGATGTAGGTCGTTATCATAAAACATAATATTCCAAACACATTAGAGGTGTTAATTATGGTAACATTTTTTCATATTTTCTTTGCCTAAATAATTTAATGAATTAAAGTGAAATTAAGAACTTGTTGGAGAGCTAATATTTCATTAAGATTATTAGACAAACATAACATAAAGAGCATATTGTTTAAATATTTGATTTTGCAGTTACATAAAATTTTTGACTATTAGATAATTTGCTCGAAATTTTAGAATTTAATATTCGTTATACAATATTAATTTGTAACTCTTAGAGTTACACTTAATCATCTAAATAAGACTATTTTATAAGATGTGCAAGAAGGAAAATGGTGAACCAAGAGTATATAAAATAGTGCTCTTCAGAAAAATTTCTTGAAATATATGGGCAAATAAAGAAAATTAAGGATGAACCGATAAATGTCCAATGGTGTTGAAAAATACATCAAGTTATAAAGGATGAAGTCAATAAAGACCAGGGCTTTGATTATTTTTTAGACTGTCCTTATTTGCTTATATTTAAAGACAATTTGGTTGAATCATAATTTTGATAAAATTTTATATTAATTCCTTGAGGAATAAATCAAAATAACGTTTTAGTTTTATTTGATTCATTTTGTCTTTTAAATTTATACATGGTTAAAGTTAATTCAATTATGACTTGTGACATTTTATAATATTTTGAAAGATTTGAGAAATACAAATTTTGGTATCAAGTTAAAGAAATTTTTGAGACCATAAATGCAAAGTTCTTTTAGTATATTGAGTTTGGGGGAGACATATGGTCAAAAGAATAAAACCATGTGACGAAGAATCGATTATAGACCAATTCATATAATTGCTATTAATGTAACAAATTTAGGTCCTAATAAGGATATTATTGTTTTTCCTCCTAATCAAGTTAAGAAAATTGTTTATGAAGATCAAACTCAACACCTTGAAGAAGTAGAACATTGGGTATCATTGTTGGAACGAAGCTGATTTCATGAACCATTTCTCTATGTGGTTTTGATGCTAACAAAAGTACTTTGCGACAACAATTTGTTGAACAAAAAATTTCACTAAGAAAGTCACTAGAGGATACCACCACCAGAGGTAGTGAAACGATCAGAGGAACTAAATCAAATCAGTCAATTCCATATGTTTGAAAAGTTCACGAATATGCCTTTGTTTGCGTGCTTATAGTAGGTCAACGTGTTTTAGCGTCAACCTCTAAACACTGAAGCATGCTTCTGATTTTCATGCCTTTGATGAGTTAATTTGTACGTCTGCCTCTAAATATCTTTTCAGCCCCAAAAGATTATGCGTTTGCCTCTGTTGAATTATGTGCCTTTGAAGATTCAATAGGCCTCTAATGAACATTAACTTCAACATGCCTATAATGAACAACACCTTCAATGTGCATTTGATAAACAATAACTTCAACATGCCTATGATGAGCAATAATTTTATCATGCCTTTGATGAACAAATGACTTTAGCATACCTCAAATCAACAATATTTTTTTAGCATTCCTCTAAAGTTTGAAGCCATTGTTCGAGCTTACATCTGAAGTATAAAGTCTGCTATCTATGAACACTTCAACTCGTTCCAAAGTATTGCCTTTGATATATACCACAATTTGAAGTTGCATTGACTATTAAGATTGCAATATAGTTAAAAGTGTTGCCTCACACACGTAACCTAACACATTGTGAAGTTACGATAACTCTGATAAGTAAACCAAGGTGAAGTTTCTCATGCCACTAATTCTAAGTCACGTAGCTTTGCATTTGGTTCTAACTCTAATTATTCAAGAAACACAACATATGACTTCAACAATAAAGTCAATGATTCTGATGGAGAAAAGTCAATGACTCATGGAAAGTCAAAAGATCTAATAGATTGATAAAAAATATTGAATTGGACTTAGTTGTATCCTTACTCCCGAAGATCCAAGAATAAGCCTAGATTTCATTCCCGCTCAAATTAAATCAAGTGTATGAAGGACTACTCGAGTGAATTAACAAGATCCACTACTGTTTAAGAGTATCCCAAGAGGATGCACTTTTGTGATTTTGAGTCAAATTTTCCAATCTTATTTTGGTGTTTAAAAATACATCCAAGTTGTCTAAAGTAGGAAATGTTGGGTTTTTTACCCTTCCACAATTCATAAGGAGTCTTGTTTAAAATAGGTTTGATCCAGACTATGTTCTAAACATCACATGCAATATTCAATATTTATGCCCATAAGTGTTTTACAACATTCATTTCATTAATCATGGTGTGTGTCATCTCTTGAAGAGATCTATTTTTTCTTTCTAAAACACTATTTTGTTTAGGTATTCTAGGAGAAGAAAAATTATGTAGGATGCCGTTCTCTTCACAAAAGTTTTCAAAAAAGGAGTTTTCAAACTCACCACCAAGATCACTATGAATTGTTGTGATTGGAAGATATTTTTCATTTTGCACTTGCTTATAGAAGGTAGTGAATATCTTATGTGACTTACCCTTATGTCTTATGAATTTTACCCATGTCCATCTAGTGTAATCATCAACAATAACAAATCCATATTTTTTTACCATTGACAACAAACGAATCTATATATAAAAGCTCTAGGGTTCTTATTGTGGAAACAAAGTTTTTGAAGAAAAATATCTCTTAGTATGTTTTCCTTTATGGCATGTTTCACAATAAACTTATGATTTGTACTTGAGATTTGACAACCCTCTAACCAGCTCTAGGTTTCTCAATTTAGAGGTTAATCTCAAATTAGCATGGCCTAATCTCTTGTGCCAAGTTAGTTGTACCTCATTAACAAACATAAGACACTTGACCTTGTATTTTTCTAGATTAAAAAGATTTATTTTGTAGAAGTTATTATACCTTTGACTAGTAAAAAGTACAACCTCGTCAGTTTGATTGATTTCCCTATAGGACTTTTGATTGAAGACAATATCATTATCAATGTCGCTTAATTGATTTATGTTTCAGTTCTTTAACAAATAAAACATTTTAATAGAGGATGAAGAACCATTATCAATTGTACCATAATTTGTGTGTCAAGAGTACAAACCTCAAGTGTAAACATAAAAGATTATTGGTCCTTGATGTTTATCCTTATACGTATAATCACAATGAAGTTGAAAGGGAAAGGGGAAGCTGCCATTACACCTAGGCCGCAATGAAGATTATGGCCTTATATATGTCTTGGTCAGATTTTGTAACTATTCATTTATTATGAGGGAAGTCTGATGGTTGCTGCAATAAGGTTTAAAAAGGGTGGTTGTAAGGACTATACAAGGGCACAAAAATCATCATATTTTACACAATTTTCTTAACCAAAAACATAGTTTATCTTGCTTAATCTCTTGTTTATGCTTACTACTTTTGGATTTGAATAAAAGTTCTATTTCTTGTTTTTATTATCTTTTTATTCTTTTTCTTTTATATTTTCAATGTCTTTACTTTATTGTTTTGATTCTACTATGACATGTATCAGTAGACTCTTCTTATTTTGAGATTGTGGGAATTCCAATAATGGATTTCTATTAAATTCCAGTTGTTTCTATTTGTTATGGATGTTGATCTTTTAGTACAATATTAATGATTATCATGTTTGTATGTATATAATTTATAGTTACATGAACTTAGGTATCAATGAAGTATTGAAATGTGAAGTTAGATATTTGATCTACAAGATTGAATAAGAGAATTAAATTATGAAAATGTATCTGTTAATTTATCCACAATAAAAATAGATAGGTTATTAGTTTAAAATACAATTTTGCTCTTTGAAAAAACACACTAGTTACAACAGTTTATCTTATGTTTAAAAGTAATACTCATAGCTTAAAGAAGATTTGGCTTGTTATATCTACCATTATAAAGAACCACAATCTCAAAGCTTTATTCTTATTGCAAAATTTTAAACATCATATATGTTGTCCAACAATTATCATTTTAGCTAATTATCATAGTGAAAAGAGATTGCTACTCATTACAAAGTCTTTGTGGGAAAGATAACCTTTACTATCTCATAAAACCGTGCAATCATGGGGCTATCAAGTCCAACGTTTTTCAAATGTCCTACGGTGCACGAATCTTCTTGATTCTTAGAGTGTGATGCCAAGGGTTATGAATTTGTAGTCCTTATATTCTAGTTACGCTATGCTCTAACTAAGTGACAATGAATTTTAGGGTATTTTTGTAATTAGAATTTAAAAAAAAAATCATTAATATTTTTTCTAAATTGTATGATGTGTTTGAAATAAATAATAGTTTTTAATCTTTACCAATTTTTCTTATTATTTACATTTCTTCTTCCACAATTTTGGTTAAAAAAGCGTCACACAATTTCTTCTCGATAATTCAATGTAATGTGATATTTGAGTAACAAAAATCCAAGTACTACCTTCATACCAAAATATAAGACTCATTAATAAAATCACATAAATTAAGAAAATTATTGATCATCATACATGGTATGTTCCTTGATGTTAAATGCAAACTTAACAGGTTTGTTATATGAATGCATTGATCAACCACATGACTTCTGTGTAGTATACTCATGCTATTGCACCCTACATTTTTACCTCATTTCTTATTCCCCAACCTTTTTGATAGATGTCAAAAGGGATAGAGAAATATATGATGGATATAAGATGAAAGTAATTAATGAAGAATTTTAAGAATTAATCTCTTGCATATGTTTAGGGGAAGTTTAAATATAATGCTAAGAATTAAAGTCTTGCATGTGTTTAGGGGGTGTTTATTTACCTGTCTATGAACATTCTTGCATTTTATTTATATTTATCCATAAAACTTAAGTTTTATTCAAAAGGTTTGTCATCATAAAAAAAAAAAGGGAGATTGTTGAGGTAAAACCCTTTTTGATATATGTTTTAATGGAAATGAACCTTATGAAATAAATGATTAAGTTTTATGAATGATGATCTACTACTAATTTCACTTGAGATTTATTTAAGCAACATGAATTGCATAAATGAACACGCAAGAAGCCATTCACTAATGAAAGAATCTCAAAAAGAATATATCGTATATCAATCATTCAAGAGAAAGATTATTACATCTTTAAGATATCATCTTCATAAACAGGGTGATCAAATTTATTCATACAACAATCAATGATTACACCATGTTATAAATCTAAGAAAATCATGTCTTAACTAAATTAGAAATTGGTGACAATATCATTCTAGTTTATAACATGATCATTCTAGTTTATCCAAATATCATTCTGATTTATTGAAAGATCATTTTGGTTTATCAAGATCATTTTAGTTTATTAAAAACAATAGTCCGGAAAAACAAAAATCGTTCTGGTTTTTTACAACCTTCAGTCTAGTAAAATCAGGATCATTCTAGTTTGTGAAAAGTACAAGTTCTCTTTAAACAACAACATTCTGGTTTGTGAAAGCACCAACTATATTCACACAAGATCATTATAGACAATTGTTCCTAAAAGATAAAAAGAAGCAAATCAAAACATCAAGAACCATAACAAGATATGCCTCCAGATAGATGGTTTATGAAACAAGTTCAACTAGGACAACAAGGATAAGACACTAATGTTGTGTCTCTGTAGAAAGGAAACTGCGTACAAAGCAGAAAATGACTGACACCAAACAGTTGTAAAACGTTCTCAGTTCAACACTCATTCAAATTAGAAACAAAGAACGATCTTGTTTTTCAAAAGAATATTCTAGTTATTCTATTTTAAAGACAAAATTAAAACAAATAATTTTCCACAGTCCAAATCACAAGTTAAAGAGTATCAAAACAGCTTAAATCAATTGTGAAGCCCATAACTCAAACTGAATGCCCAAAAGAGAAAAATAAACTCAGGATTGATCTCGAAATTGATGAGTTGTGAACAAGGATGCAAGTACATTGCACTTACAATATTTTGCAGAAAGCTCTGCATAATTCTAATTTGAAACAATACTAAGTGATATTTCATAGCTCATTCACTCACTCATTCACATTTTCCATCAAACATAAAAGCAAGAACGTTCTTCGTTTATTAAGAACTTTCATCGTTTATTAATAACGTTTTGGACAAAAATATAAACAAGTGTTTAATTGCTTTAAAATATATTTGACACATGTGAAGGCTTTCCGATGACTATATTCAGTTTAAACTGAATATTCAAAGGATTTTATCATCTATAGATTGTAGATCAATTGAAAGATGAAGGTAAGAATTCAATTTACAAATCTACCAACACTTGTTCAAGTAATAACAAGTCAAAAACTCTTCAAGAAAACTTCAACTCCCTTCATTATATTTGTGGATCATCGTTTACTGAATTTGTCTTTATTTATCTCAAGCAAGTGTTAATAAGTTTCACACACTTTTATCATACACATAATTTATACTCAAGTCTATTTTTTATGTTAGATTGAGTATGTTTGTAAAAATTATTTCAAGGTTGAAGGGTGACTGTAAAAATATATATAGATTGAAATGTGAAGATTGTAATTGATCAAGGAGTCATGAAGAGAAAATGTGTGAAGGAGAATATCTCTAAAGCACATAATGAAAATCTCACAGTTGTGAGGACTAGACTAGCCCGTGTTGGGTGAAACAATATATTTTTTATTTGTGATCTTTCTATCCTTTATCTTTAATTATTTGCACCCTCAAATCACACTTCACAACCTAATACGTTTTATTTAGTTCTAACATATCAAGAACTTTGTGTTTCAATCAAGATTGATCTTGAGTTAATTTAAATTAAGCACAAGAATTAAAATTTTAAAAGGACCACAATCCAAACTCCCTTTTCTTGTGATTGGCATTGCTACTTCAAGAGTATCCCAAGAGGAAGCACTTTTTTGATTTTGAGTCAAATTTTCCAAGCTTATTTTGGTGTTTCAAAATACAGCCAAGTTGTCTAAAGTAGGAAATGTTGGGTTTTTTACTCTTCCACAATTCATAAGGAGTCTTGTTTAAAATAGGTCTGGTCCAGACTTTGTTCTAAACATCACATGCTATATTCAATATTTATGCCCATAAGTGTTTTACAACATTCATTTCATTAATCATAGTGTGTGTCATCTCTTGAAGAGACCTATTTTTTCTTTCTAAAACACTATTTTGTTGAGGTATTCTAGGAGAAGAAAAATTATGTAAGATGTCATTTTCTTCACAAAAGTTTTCAAAAAAGGAGTTGTGAAACTAACCACCAAGATCACTATGAATTGTTGTGATTGGAAGATATTTTTCATTTTGCACTTGCTTACAGAAGGTAGTGAATATCTTATGTGAATTACCCTTATGTCTTAGGAATTTTAGCCATGTTCATCTAGTGTAATCATCAACAATAACAAATCCATATTTTTTTACCATTAACAGAGACAATTTTAATTGGACCAAATAAATCTATGTGTAAAAGCTCAAGGGTTCTTATTGTGGAAACAATGTTTTTTGAAGAAAAATAACTCTAGTTTGTTTTCCTTTATGGCATGTTTCACAAAAAACTTTTGATTTGTACTTGAGATTTGGAAGCTTTAACCAATTCCATTTTGCTCAATTTAGAGATTAAGCTCAAATTAGCATGGCCTAATCTCTTGTGCCAAGTTAGTTGTACCTCATTAACAAACATGAGACGTTTGACCTTGTATTTTTCTAGATTAAAAAAATTTGTTTTGTACTAGTTATTATAGCCTTGTCAGTTTGATTGATTGCCCTATAGGACTTTTGTTTGAAGACAATATCATAATCAATATCGCTTAATTGACTTATGCTTCGGTCCTTTAACAAATAAAACATTTTAATAGAGGGTGAAAAACCATTACCAATTGTACTAGAATTCGTGTGTCAAGAGTACAAACGTCGTCAAGTGTAAACATAAAGGATTATTGGCCTTTGATGTTTATCCTTATAGGTATAATCACGATGAAGCTGAAAGGGAAAGGACAAGCAACCATTACACCTAGGCCACAATGAAGATTATGGCCTTATATCTTGGTCAGATTTTGTAACAATTCATTTATTATGAGGGAAGTCTGATGGTTGCTGCAATAAGATATAAAAAGGGAGGTTGTAAAGACTATACAAGGGCACAAAAATCATCATATTTTACACAATTTTCTTAAAAAAAAAACATAGTTTATCTTGCCTAAGGGCTTGTTTATGCTTACTACTTTTGGTTTTGAATAAAAGTTCTATTTCTAGCTTCTATTATTCTTTTATTCTTTTTCCTTTATATTTTCAATGTATTTATTTTATCGTTTTGATTCTACTATGACACGTGTAAGTAGACTCTTCTTATTTTGAGATTGTGGGAATTCCAATAATGGATCTTATTGTCCAATATTAATGATTATTTGTTGATCTTTTTGTCCAATATTAATGATTATCATCTTTGTATGTATACTAGTTACATGAACTTAGGTATCAATGAAGTATTGAAATGTAAAGTTTGATACTTGATCTACAAGATTGAATAAGAGAAGTAAATTATGAAAATAGATCTGTTAATTTATCCACAAGGAAAATAGGTAGGTTATTATTTTAAAATACAATTTTGCTCTTTGAAAGAAAGCACTAGTTACAATTGTTTATCTTATCTTTAAAAGTAATACTCATAGCTTAAAGAAGATTGGGCTTGTTATATCTACCATTATAAAGAACCACAATCTCAAAGCTTTATTCTTATTGCAAAATTTTAAACATCATATACGTTGTCCAATAATTATCATTTTAGCTAACTATCATAGTGAAAAGAGTAGGGATGACGATAAAATCTGCACTCGCAGGTACTCATCCGAACCCGCTTGATATGAGTGGGGAAAACACGCTTTAATTGGGTGCATGTGTGGGTGCAAATTTTCTCGACAATAAAATTCAGGGGCGGGGCCGGGTTTGGAGAGAGTGATATCAATCCCGCACCCGCACCTGAACCTACCCCACAAGTATTATTATTGTAATATTTAAATTTTATATACATATACATATTTCATATATTTCATATTTTTTTAGGGTTTAGGATACGGGTTTTCCCCGATTAGTGGGTGCGGGTGCGGAGGAGGCAAAATCTGCCCCCGCCCCGCCCCATTATTTGTCATGCCTAGAAAAGAGATTGCTACTGATTACAAAGTCTTTGTGAGAAAGATAACTTTTACTATTTGACAAAATCTGCCCTCGCCCCGCCCCATTATTTTTCAAATGTGCTACGGTGTACGAATCTTCTTGATTCTTACATTGTAATGTCAAGGGTTATGAATTTGTTGTCCTTATATTCTAGTTACACTATGCTCTAACTAAGAGACAATGAATTTTAGGGTATTTTTGTAATTAGATGTTTTTGAAAAAAATTAATTAATATTCTTATCAAATTGTATGATATGTTTGAAATAAATAAAAAAAATTAATTTTTATCAATTTTTTTTTATTATTTATGTTTCTTCTTCCACAATTTTGGTTAAAAAAAATATAACACCATTTCTTCTCGATAATTAAATGTAACGTGATATTTGAGTAACAAAAATACAAGTACTACCTTCCTACCAAAATATAAGACTCATTAATAAAATCATATAAATTAAGAAAATAAATAGTTAACTTAAATTTGTTGACAATATTGATTTTAAAATTTAATTTTTAAACAAAGAGAATTAGTGAATGTTTTTATTTTTGTATTTATTATTAGTTGTAGAAAAAGAAGTTAATTAAGTAAAAATATATTAATAAAAAAATAATTAATACAGTTAAAAATTCAAAGATAATTTTATAAAAAGAGATAAATAATTTCTCAAAGATTATATTTAAGAAAATTTAAACTCTAAGAATAAAAATGGTTTCGTACACCATTATTTTAGAGTCTTTGTCCTACTCCTAAGGGTTATGTCGTGTCAAATAATGACCATGAAAACGTGATAAGATTAAAAACACATGCATGCAAAGCAAACCAAAACTCTGGTCCATACAAAACCAAAAGAAAACAAAGAGTTATGATTATGAAGAGCAATGATGGCTATAAACTTCAACTTTTATCAAAGGCTTTGCAATTTTATTAATAATGATGATAGAAGAAGCATTCAACGTAAAGATAAAAGAGTCTAGTTGGAAACTATTGAAGTCCAAACTTAAAAAAAAAAATAAAAAAAAAAACAAAACATTGACATATTTGAAAGCATATTCATTTTAAATATTCACGTGTGTCTCCTAGCTAGCAAACCATCACTATCACTCAAATAATTGTTTCTCTTTACCGACGTGTGACACATTTTCATCTATAAAATCCCCTCCAATTCTCCAACAAATTCCCCAAACAATAAAAACCTCTTCCTTAATTCTTATCTATTTTGAGACTCACAAAAACCTCTTCCTTAATCCTTATCTATTTATCTATTTTGAGACTCACACCCTCTTCAACTCTTTGCTTTCCGATTTAGATCCTCTGCTACACACTTTTACGGTAGAGGATCTAAATTGACCATCTGTTCAGAAGATACTATTTAATCCATCTATCATATTTATCCTACAACCATGGTTTCAGAGACAAACCAATCGAAGAATGTGTGTGTAATTGGGGCAGGGCCATCGGGTTTAGTGGCGGCAAGAGAGTTAAGAAAAGAAGGTCATAATGTGATTGTGTTAGAACAAAACCATGAAGTTGGAGGACAATGGTTATATGATGAAAAGAATGTAGAAGAGGAAGATCCTTTAGGAAGAAACCCTTTTCTAAAAGTGCATAGTAGTGTTTATAACTCTTTAAGGCTAGCATCTCCAAGGGAAATCATGGGGTTCACAGATTTTCCATTTTTGATGAAGAAAGGTAGAGACATGAGGAGGTTTCCTAGCCATGTGGAACTACTTATGTATCTAAAGGATTTTTGTGAGTGGTTTGGGTTAAGAGATATGATTAGGTTTAATACAAGGGTTGATTATGTGGGAATGTTGGATTATAGTGTTTGTACAAATGATTTGAAGTGGATTGTTAGAAGCAAAGAGAAGAATAGTGATAAAATGGTGGAAGAAGTTTTTGATGCAGTTGTTGTAGCCACTGGTCATTACTCTCAACCAAAATTGCCATCCATTAAAGGTACATTTTTTTCTACCCTTTGAATCTACTCATTCATTATTTTCATGCAAGATATATATTTAAATAAAAAAATTGAGTGAGGAGAATATTATTATTAATTAAAGTGACACATAATCCGTTTACAAGTACTAACTTCCTTATTATACAAGCTTTTACCACTTAACTGATGCTTCATAAACTATTTTCATCCAAAAGAATGTGATGTAAAGATAATTATACTAATATACTCTTATTCATGTGTTTTTTATGCTTAGGAATGGATACATGGAAAAGAAAACAAATGCATAGTCATATTTACAGGATCCCTGAACCATTCCGTAATGAGGTATATTTTACTTGTAATCTCACTGTTTTCTTTTTAAAATAAATCAAATAGAATGAAATATGATATTATTAAAAAAATTTAAAAAAATGATAAATTATTATTAATAAAATTGTATTAATGATTATTTTACAACTACTTTTTAATAAATTTGAATTTTGTTCTTTGAAATTACAAAATCAAACTCTTATAATTGAGTTGATAATATATAAACTTTTTTATAAGGAGAACATTAATAATAAACTATAACAAGAAAATAATAATTTTTTGATGTCAAATAGTTAAATACACTCAATGTGTAGCTTGCTAAATACTCATTAGAAAATTCTTTTGGGAAACAGATATTCTAAAATTAAGTGGATTATTTTTAATATGTAAAAAATTAAGTGGGTCTTTGTTAACGAAACTTATAGGCATTTTTATGTACACCAACTAAATTTCTTTCAAGGAGTATATGTTGCCAAATTATTACTAAAAAATTAGTTAAATATACTCAAACTTACTTAATGGAGTAATACTCAAATTTTTAATATGTAAAAAAAGGTTAAGAAGGAGGGGCACTCAAACTTACTTAAGGTTATAATAATTAAATTAAATTTTCATTTAACAGATAGTGGTGGTGGTTGGAAATTCCTTTAGTGGACATGATATATCAATAGACCTAGTGGGAGTAGCAAATGAAGTTCATATGAGTTCAAGATCACTTAATATATCTGAGGGATTATCTAAAGTCATATCCAAATATGACAATTTCTATCTTCACCCAGAGGTAAAAATAAACATTTTAATATTAAAGTTCTAATTAATCTCAAATAAATAAATAAAATATATTTCATACTATTTTTGCTAGCTTCTTAATAACACGTGGTATTGGTACTTTATCTAGATAGAAAGCCTTGAAGAGGATGGAAGAGTCACTTTCTTGGATGGATCTTGCATTAAAGCAGACTCTATTTTGTACTGTACAGGGTAAGTTGATACCTACATCACCAGAAAATCAAGCTGTGAAAATATTGATTTGCTAATATCTCATTTCATTTTCGAAAAAAGCAAAAGTTATTTCACATTTTTGTAAACTTTTTTTTATATGTTTTATTGTTTTCGATTATAATTAATTAAAATTTCAACTTAAAATTTTTATTTTTATTTTCAAATTTATTATTCAACTTTCATTTATATTAACAATTTTTATTAACATAATTTAACTCACTTTTAAATAAAATTAATTTTACAAAAAAATTAATTTTTAATGTACAAATGACGTACTAAACAAAAACCATATCAGTGATAAAGTCTATATTATCTATGATGCACATTAGATCTAATTATAGAGTAAAATCAATCGTGTATACTTTACTAACTAATTAGGTGGAAAAGTGATATTATGATTGAATAATTATGAGTCTTTGCCTTGGAGATTTCAATGTGGGGACTATGTTCAAACATGTCTCAATGTTTACTTTTAGAGAAAATTAGTTTTGTATTGTAATAATTGAAGATGGTTCAAATTAATCAATTTGTTATGTTGTAGGTACTCCTATTCATTCCCTTTTCTTGACACCAAAGAAATGGTGGTTGTTGATGATGGTAGAGTGGGGCCCTTGTATGAACACACTTTTCCCCCAGCTCTTGCTCCATCCCTTTCCTTTATAGGAATTCCTAAAAAGGTAAACTACTATCAAATCAGTGATTCAAATTAGTTATAAGACATATGTTTTTCCGCTTTAAAGTATATTTTTACTTGACTTTAATTGATAATATAAATTATAATTATTCATGAATATAATTTTAATAGTAATATTAAAAGTTAAATATATTTAATGATTTAAATAGTTGATTGATAATATAAAAATATTTTATATTTATAATATTTATAAATTAAATGCTTTTTAGGTTAAACAAATATATAAATATTTATGGTTTTAATTCATAATTTTTTTTTTTAATCTTTACAAATATATTATATTGCTATTTTTATTTTAGTGTTTATGAAATTCATTTTTATTACTTCCTATAAATGTGTTTTTAGTAATAGTTTTAGTCTTTATTTAGTTCATATTTAAGGGATTAAAATCAAGTTATTTATATATTACATGGATCAATTTAAACATAAATACATTCTTCATTGACTAAAATGAAAAACGAAAAATCAAATGTAAAAAATTAGATTTAAATATGTTTTAAGTACAAACAGATATATAACTTTTTATTTTACTTCTTATTAAATATTTTATTTTTAATT
>JBBPBS010000577.1:2492843-2586640 GCA_037974835.1 Cicer judaicum | reverse complement strand
GTTGATAAACTTTTTTTTTTTTAGTTTTTTTTAAATATTTGTTTTAATCCTAATTGGAGAGTCTAATATCAAATAGCTTACATATAACAAGAACCAATTTTAATATCAATAAATTTTGTAAAGATTATGTCCAAAAAAAAAATTGCAAAGACTAAGAGTCAAATATATCAAAGACCAAAAACAAAAAGTATGTATGTAGAAAAAAATATAGGGTCTATAGTAAAAAAGAAAAAAGAACTTACATGGATAAAAGTTAAAAATTGTATATTTTTAGAGATAAAACATATTTAAATTAATTTGTTTTATGTTACACACACATGCACACTTTTTAGTTTTATGCCTGCTATTAATATAACAGTAGAATTATTTGAATAATGAGTGTACAGATCCTAGGATTCCCTTTCTTTGAATCTCAAGCAATGTGGATAGCTCAATTGCTTTCTGGGAAAAAAGCATTGCCATCAAGAGATGAAATGATGGAATCCATCAAGGAGTTCTATCATTCAAGAGAAATAGCAGGCATTCCTAAGCATTGTACTCATGATATTGCAGACTTTGAGGTAAAATAAACAAATTTAATCACTCTCTTGGTTTAAACTTCACATTCTCTACGTTTTTAATTAACTGGCTTATAAAACTACACATTTTTAGTTTAGTGCTTAAATTATTATTTATTTAATTTTAGTTTGCATTTTAAAAAAGTTTTTCATTGAAATGGATGTTATTATTCTTTCAAAATAATCCTTATAAAAAGTAAAATAAAAATTATAGGAGAATAAAAAAATATTCAAACACTAGATTTGAAAGGTCATATTTTTAACGGAGTAAAAATATATGTAATCTTATATATAATTATAAAACTATAAGTAGCTATTAAATTTTAAAGAGAAATGTTAAAATATACTTATGACACATGTTAATTATTCAAATTTAGAAATTTTATCTTGAAAATTGTTATTTAAATTTATTTTCAACTTTTTCAAATTTCAAACATTGTTTATTCAATAAAAAATTTATACTTTTAATATTTATGACAAATATCATGACGTAATTTAAAAATATGCGCTTATATTTATACAAAGAAGAATGGAAACACTAGCAATTCACTATGTAACAATCCGTTTTGAAAATAGTAGTGGGATTTGTTAGATTTCAACCAATAGAATAGTTTTTATCAAAAAAAAATTGTGTTAGCACTCATCAATAAAAGAGAAAGCATAAAAAAGAGAAAAATGCATTTCCGTAAAGCAACAGAGTGAAGAGCAATTCATGCAATTGAATGAGTTTAGTTGTAAGGGTTAGTCGATATAAATTTTTTTTATATCATCAATACATCACAATCATTTTCATTTATAGGCATAAATTTAAAGGTAATTACAATAAAAATAAAATATTTTTATAATCTAATAATTATAATTGATTTATAGTATAAAAATATTTTACACTACCGTTTGATATCAATAAAATTCATATAATATATGTCCATTAAACACAATCAATCAAAGACAAAACAAAAATATATCCTTAATACTTTTTTAGAAGAAGTAAAATGATGTTTTATTTTCACAAAAAGAATAAATAACATATTATACGAAAATAATCATTAAATGTCCTTAGTTCTTTTTATTTGTCTTATCTAAATTCTTTACGGTTGTAGATTCACCCACGCATTCCTTGCTATCAATAAGTTGAATTGGTAGACAAAGAATGAACTATGCACATTTTGATTTATATTGTTTTGAATCCAATTTATTGAGTTGGATTAAGAATAATTTGATCTTCATCTAACATTTCTCATAAGTTAATAAATGTGTGAATTCTTGAGATATGAATTTCTCACAGTTAGATAGTCATTATTCGATTTTATCACGTGATCTAACCCGTCATATTACGATTAAATTATTAGCATAATGACTTTGACTAATCAAATAAAAAATATAACATCAAACTAGAACCATATGATCTTAATATGATGATCAAAACCCACCACCACTACAGGGTTAGATTTCAACCACAAATAATCCGGTCCCAATCCTAATGAATAAAACACTTACATAATAATTATTGGGGCATTGCTATCCTCAACCCCCATTTATTACTAACTAAAAAGGTGAAAATTGACATGTTGGTGACCCATTTGAACATGTTTTCTTTCTTTACATTGCAGTATTGTGACAAATATGGTGAGAATGTGGGACTCACACCAATAGAAGAATGGAGAAAACGTTTGTGCATTTCATCAATAATTAATGCTGATGCCAACTTGGAGACATATAGAGACTCATGGGATGATGATGAGCTGCTTCAAGAGGCCCTCCAAAGTCCTCACTTTACTCAACTTGGACTTGAAGATTGATTCTCTTCTCAAAACCAAAAATATTTAAGCATAAATTATAAATAAAAAAGTTGAGTTTAATAACTATGCCATGTAAAACAACAAGTTTTACGCATGTGTTCAATTATATCTTAACTTCCATTGTGTTGTGTCATTATCTTCCCACATAAATATCTATATTGTGATATATACTTGGGTATTGTTGTTTGACCCAAAAAATAGTTGGATATTTGTGGAAAAATTCTATTACATTTTGTTGACACATCGTAATTAAATCCTAAGAAAATACCTAGTGTCTATTCAAATAATTGGATTAAGTTAATTATTTATTTTGGTGAAATGTTTATGTTATTTCTAAAATTTAAAAAATTGCTAAAGGGACAAAGGGCAACATGCACATTAATTAATAGAAGAGTTATTCTTGTTTTGTTTTGTCCATATTTTTATGATTTTTTTTTTGTTATAAATAAAAATGGATTAAGGAAAGTATAAAAGATACTCCAACCAAGTTATGAATGATCTACTCATTTTGCAAATATATCAAAGGATCTAATTCATTATGTCTAAAATGAAATAATTTATAGAAAATGTCACTTAAGAAAGAAGTACAACTCTTGATTCTGCAAAGAACACATAGGTATCAAACTCATGACTTTACCATTAAACATAAGGTACAAAACCATTGAGTCAACAACTCTATCATGTCAATTATAGACATTTATACATACATATTCACCAATATCTTGGAAATATCTCAAAATCTCTCATCATTTTTAAAATATAATTAGTCTGATAATTTTGGAAATATCATAGTTTCAGATAATGGTATCTTACTATTTAAACCACTACTTAACAAGTTATGGGTTTCACTAATTCCAAATAGATTGGTAGACAAGCTTTGAACTAGTTATTCATTAGAACAAGTGTGCACATCTTACACATTAAAACTCGGTACTATTGAAAGAATTATAAAGATGACATATTTGATAAGGCCTTGTGTCGTGTACTCTTTTGATGAGAACTTAAGAGTTAAGTCCTTTAACTTTTTGTATCAGCCTCACTTACTATATCAAAAATACACACATAATATTTATTACATCAAATTTATGCTATATGTCTATTAAGATTAAAACTCAACCTTCCAACTTTATAATTATGGTCCAAGTACTTTTAACCTTTGAGATGTATCTATATTCAAGTACTTGCAAGTGTAGTTTCATCATTGAACTCAAGACTTGATGTTACTCAAGTGTGAATTGATTTTCCACCATTTATGATTAGTTAGACATGGACTTGAGTCTTGTCCCCAATGATGTCTTCAACATCACGTCCTTTGTTAGACCTTTCATCAAAGGATCTGCAGGATTCTTTTCAGTTCTTTAAAACACTATAGATATTACTCCATTTAAAATTAAATCCTTTACATAGCTATGTCTTAAAAAAATATGTCTAGATTTTCCATTATATACTTGGTTATATGCTTTGGATAATGTGGATTGACTATCACAATATACGGATACTGGAGTAATTGGATTTGGCCAAATTGATATCTCATACAACAAATTTCTTAGTCATTCAGCCTTTTTACTACCTACAACTAGGGTAATGAACTCTGTAGCCATAATGGAGTCGACAATGCAAATTTGTTTCTTTGATCTCCAAGAAACTATACCTCCATCAAGGTTGAAGATACATCCACTTATGGAAGCATGATCCTCAACATAAGTTACCCAACTAGCATTTGTATATCCTTCAAAAACTGAAGGATATCCATTATAAACTAAACTATAGTTAATTGTTTCTTTTAAATATTTTAATACTCTATTAATAACATATCAATGTTCTTTACTTTTATTGCTTGTATACCGACTTAATCTACCAAAAACATATGTTATATCAAGTCTGGTACAAGTGCTGACATACATCAAGCATCCGATTACCTTTAAATAATCTAGTTGTGCCACAAGACATCCTTTATGCGGTTGTAAACTAATATTTTGAACAAATGAGGTAGAAACAAATTTGCAATTAAATTGATCAAATTTCTTTAGCACTTTCTCAAATATTGAGATTGAGATAAACTAATATTTACACCATCTCTTATGATTTTAATTCCTAAAATCACATCTGCTTCACCTAAATCTTTCATATAAAAATGTTTTGATAAGAAAGTTTTAGCTTTGTCTACCGCATCTAAATTGGTGCCAAAGATTAACATATCATCCACATATAAATAAATCATAACACCATTTTCATTGTGAAATTTAATATAAATACACTTGTCGGATTCATTTATTTTGTATACATTACAAACTTTACAAATTAAAAACATTTAGAGGAATTAAAACCTTTACAAATTTATTTTGCCTCCTCCATTTGTAATGTCAGTCTCCCCTTTTTAACTTCAATTATGGCATCTTATCTGGCTAAGAAAAGTCGTCCCAAAATTATTGGAACTTCCTTTTCCTCATCCTTGTCTAAAACCACAAAAAAAAAAAAAAAAAATTCTCCCTCTTTTACCAAAAAATTTTCCACTATCCCTTGTAAAATTAGTAACTCTCTTTTTGAAAATGCATTGTATGATTTACTAGCAAGTATAAATCTAATGCCTTTAGCAATGTTTCTTGTAAGCCAAATTTTCTACACATAAGTAATGGACTTGACTTTGTCTGAGTAAGAAGTGGGTCTGGGGGCCAATGAGATAACAAATGAAGGATACTTGACATATGCCCCTCTACCACTTCAAATTTCTCATTTGTCTGCTCCATGAAATTAGGTAAAACCTCATTAATATCGACTTTTTGCTCCTCCCTCCTTTGCACATCTAGTGGCTTATAAGAATTAGAACTTTGTCGCTTTTGTTTCCCGTCCCACAAGAAATTTAGGTGATTTCTTAAACTTTAGTTATAAGTTTTTGAATGAGGATCATTTTTGCTCCCATTGGGTTTGTGGACATAATTGCCTTCTTTAGTAGAGGAAATTGGCTTACTTTGCACTCTTATATTATCTTCATTGGATTGTAGCATTTCATCAGCCCTATCCATGTAGTTTGCTAAAACATCCCATGCAAGGATGTCCAACATTTACCATGTAGTTGACTAAAGAATCTTGCATGTTAGGCCCCATGTCATGTTTCCTTTGATAGAGAAACTTAGCTTCTTCAAATTGGTCGCCCCAAGGGTTGCAAGCATTATCATCACTAGAAAAGGTTATGGGAGCTAGTTGAGCTTCTGCATTCACCAAAGTTTCAATTTGTTTAGAAATGGCACCTAGCTTTTTGTTAAAGTTCGTTTTAGCATTCACCTTGTACATGCCAACCGATTTCTTAATGTATTTGTCATGTGTTGCCCACTGAGCACTACCATCGTTATATCTTCAATTAATCTATATATTTCATAGGGTTCTTTATTAAGCATATAGCCTCCACATGGTGAATCAATAACTCATCTATATTGAGAAGATCATCCATTGTATAGAACTTCAAGTATTTGCCACTTCTCAAATCTAAGGCAACTTTGGTGGTTGTATTGAAGCCTTTCTTAAGTTTCATGTAAAGATTCTTTCTCAAATTCCGCAAAGTTGGTGATTTCATCTCGGATCTTGGTATCCTTTCATGGAGAGAAGTATTTGTTCAAGAACTTTTGTTTCCATTGATCCCATGTAGTGAAGGACCCATCAGACTGAGGATCTTGCCACATAGTTGCCTTGTCAGCTAATGACCATGGAAACAATCTCATTTTGATGGCTTCGGGCGTGACAACATTTTAAATTTTTGAGACTTTCTACCCTCACATAGTAAAATTATGAACCATTTTAATCAAACTTGGTTTGAGCTCAAATTTTTTAGAAAAGTTTAACCAATACTCCTTGCAATTTGTATGATATGTTTGAAATAAATAAAGTTGTATTTTTCGCCAATTTTTCTTATTATTTACATTTCCTTCTCAAATCCTGGTAAATGATGTAACATTCCTGATCATTGAGCATATACCACTTCCATTTGCATAAAAGCATTTAGCATAAAAATTCCAAATTATTTATCCTCAAACCACCTTGCTCCTTAGGCTTACATATGCAATCCCAATTCACCCATCATATCTTTTTAATCCCCGACAAACATCCCTAGAGGAAATTGAGTTGAAATGGAATGAGAGATGATAAGACTTTCTTAGGAATTTCATAGAATGAGAAGAAATACAAGGGAATATTATTTAATACTAAGTGAATTAACATTACTCGACCTCTTATTGATAAGTGATTACCATTCCATCCAAATAATTTTCTTTGGAATTTTTCAATCATCAGGACAAGATTCAATCCTTCTAGAATTACAACCTACCCATAGTACTAGGAATTAAAAAGGAAATGATTCTACGGAGCAAACAAAAAAGTGGTAGAAACCTCCATAAAATTAACATGTAGATTGATCTCATATAATTTACTCTTACAAAAATTGCCCTTCAAACCTGAAACTAACTCAAAACTTCTCAAAGTTCCAATTCATCTTACTTCTTATATCCTCCACCAACTCCAATCCTATTAACTTCTTTTGGATTGAAAATTTGCATGAAAAAATGAGTGTTTTTACACCCTCTTCCACCCAATAGTTGATATTTTTGTTTCAAAAGACTCTTTAAAATGGATTTGATGCCTAAAGGAATTAGGCACAATATTTCTGTGAGCAACCTTTGCATCAACCAACTCATCTGAAGTTGGTGTAACCAATTCATTTAAAGAGTTTAAGTCTTGCATAGTCTTCTTAATCATCAAATCAATCAAACCAGAAACCTCCTTATTCCACCACCTCAATCTTTCTTTAAGCAATTTTAAGCTTTTCTTTTAGAACAAAAGCCTTCTTACCCTCCACCTTAAAGGAACTCAAACAATAAGAGATATCTTTTAAAATGTTTATGATCCAACCAACAATTATTGACACTGAAAGATTTCAAGTTCTAATTAACATTACAAGATGATATCCAAATAGGGCAATGATAAGATATATCTCTATCACCCACACATTGACCAAAAATATTCCATTCATTAAACCTTCAGACAAAAAACTTCTATCATGTCAACTCGAGTAAATCGAGTAATTTTTTTACCTGTGGCTTAAACATATACAAGCCCTATATGTTCAATGATCACCTTAAACTACCACCACTTTCACCCTTCTATGACTATGAGAAGCCCCATTTTTCTTCAAATTCGAACCAACTGATTTGAAGTATGGCTCAAAACGCCACAAAATCTAAGAATTTGTATTTTTAATTCTTTTTAATGCATCCCTAAGATTTCACTTTTTTACCAAAAGACTAGCAGACTACACATTTAAAATTGTTAGATAATGTTATGATATATTAGTGGTAAGGGTGTTTTAGATATTTCTATTCTGATTTATATATACTTATTGTAACCCTATTAACTCAAGTTTGGTTCATTCTATGTTATGAAACCCAAGAGTGGTTGTCTCTTTCCTCTTTTCTTTGTTTGTTAACATGGTATCAAAGAATTTTGGTTGATTGTATGATCTATTGTAAAGAAGAGAGAGACTATTTTGATAGGAAAGACAACTACCAAAAGAGAAAAGAGAAGAGTAACCCTATTCCCGATTTTGTTAAATCAATCCCAAAAAATATCGATTGTGGATTCGTTAACCGTTGGATCGGGATGATTTTTGGACAGCAGGTTCACAATATTTAGGTCTTCGTCTTCAACGGTCGGATCGGGAAAACGAAGTCTAGAGGGGGAGAAATTGTGCCTGTACAACACTAGTAATCCCTAATTTATTTTGTCTTAGTAATTGTGTTTGTCGTATTTTCTTATCATTATTTGTTATGGTTGGTGCTAAGGATGATTCTCTTCAAGCTGTTAGTGTTCACCTCAACGGACAAAATTACTCTTATTGGAGTTATGTGATGAAAAAATCTTTGATTCAAAAAGATATGTGGGGTTTTGTTGATGGAACCTTTGTTAAGCCTACCGATAAAAAGGATGAAACTCAATATGCAAAAGATCTGAAAACATGGAATGTTAGTAATTCAAAAATTATTACTTGGATTAATAATTCTGTTGAGTTGTCTATAGGAGTGCAACTAGAAAAATTTGATACTGCTAAAGAGATTGGGATCATTTGAAACGTTTGTATGTTTAGTCTAACTTTGCAAAATGTTATTAGTTGGAAAATGATATTAGAGCCTTTAAGCATAACAATATGACCATTCAGGAATTCTATTCGGCAATGACTAATTTCTGGGATCAATTGACTCTTATGGAATCACCTGAGTAGAAAGATGTAAAAGCATACATTGATCAAATAGAGGAGCAATGTCTGGTTTGATTTCTGATGGCTCTTCGTGATGATTGAGGGCCTTCGTGGGTTTTTTTGCATCGTTCCCCCTTCCTAATGTTGAATTAGTAGTTAGTGAACTGTTGGCAGATGAAATAAGACTTAAGACTCATTTTGGCATGTCAGATAAGGGAATTCTCTCAACTCATCCATCTGTTTTTGTTGCTCCTGTTTAAAAAGGAAAATCTCAACTGAGGGTTGGGCTTGGTAACGATGAATGTGCATTTTGCAAGGAAAAAGGTCATTGGAAAGCACATTATCCAAAATTAGGGAGAGCAAATAAGAAGAATTTTAGGGGGCCATTGTCCAATGTTGTTGCTTCTGCTCCTCCTACCATTGGCTCTAGTTCTGGTTATGTATACTCATCTGAGACTGCTTCCCAAACATCTAATATTGCAGAACAGCTTCAAAAACTTCTTGCCACTCAATCATATGCCATGTATGCCACCTATTCTAAAGGTTTGAACTCCTCTAGTATGTCAGGTATATCTTTTTCCATGTGAATTCTTAATTCTAGAGCATCTCATCATATGACATACGATGATAAATCTTTTGTGTTTGTGAAACATGCCTCATCTGTATCGGTTATGACTGCTGATGACACTCCTATAACCTGTCTATTTCTGATGTTTATTATATTCTTAATCTTACTTTGAGTCTTGCTTTAGTTAGTCAAATATGTGATTTCGGTTATTCGGTTATATTTTCTTCCACTTCTTGTTGTGTGCAGGATCCATATTCCGGGAGGCTGATTGGGACAGGCCATAGATTGGGGGACTTTATGTTTTGGATGACCTACGAGTCCCAGATATTGCAACCTCAACAACTACTGCTGACTTATTATCTAGTTCGCTTGAATTCCTTGTCTTCTAATTTTTATTTATGACATTCTCGCCTTGGACATATTTCTACTTCTAGATTAAAATATTTGGCTTCTATTGGAGCCTTAGGAAAGTTACAAACCTGTGATATCTCAGATTGTTGTGGTTGTAAACTTGCTAAATTTTCAGCTTTACCGTTTAGTAAAAACGTTTTCGTTTCATATGCGCCTTTTGATTTAGTTCACTCTGAAGTTTGGGGTCCATCACCGGTTCTCACCAAACACTAGTGCAATTAAACCTTATTACATCGATTCCTATGTACATGTTAGATCGGTTATTTGTCCGATCTAACATCAAGCGTTATAATAAATAGTTAATTATTAAATCAGCTAAAATGACTGATGTTACAAGTCAATTCAAAATTGATTTATTAGATCGGTTAAATTTGAACCAATCTAACAAGTCAATTTAAAATTGATTTATTACATTGGTTAAATTTGAACCAATCTAACAAATCAAATTCAAAATTGATTTGTTAGATCGGTTAAATTTGAACCAATCTAACAAGTCATATTCAAAATTTAACTAAATTTCATACTTCCTTCATTATAGCAATTAATAAATCAACTAAATATAAATTGCATCTTAGCATTGTTACATCAAATAAGTAGAACCAAAACACTAATGTAATTATAGACATAATCGAATTGAACATGCCCCAAGGAGTCACATGATGGCATCAACTATGTTGACAATACATTATACTTAACATGAAAATACAAACAAATCACAAGTGTGGGTATATATAAACGATAGTAATAATATTAATAATCATAATTAACACAAAAAGAAGGGGGGAAACTGACATTGATAAGTGTCATTTGCTGATTGTACAAGCGCTTGATTCCCCAAATTGAACTATTACAACTTTTTGGCCAAATCATAAATTTTTAACCCACAATAACATTTTGTAATAGCAAGATACCTCATGCGCAACATAAATTTCACTGTTAAAATCAATCTCTTCGCCACAGACCTCCAGTTAGTTCCCTTACAACCAAAAGATCAACCCTCTCGGCAACCTCTCTCTTCAAAGTTGAAGCATCTACTAACTATAGAAGAACATACAAATCAAAAGCACACTAGATACATATAGAAAACTAATAAAACGTTGGTAAGGAAAACATTAATAAAACAAACTATAACAAAAATAAAAATAACTTATAACTAACGAGCCACAATGTCATAATGTTTGAAGCAAGGTAAAACATTAATTCTAAGGGGAAAGCAAAAACTAGTGAAGAATTTAATGATCTTAAAGTGAAGAATAAAAAGTATAAACTTGAGCATATATACCTTGATTTTCTTAAGCAAATCATAACCTGTGATGTTAGGCATACAATAATATGTTATTACAAGGTTCACATTCACTTCCTACAAACATACAAAAATCCAATTTCAAGAACAATTTGCCTATTCACTCATTGTTATATGGCTCATAGCTATCGACTTACTTAGATTACCTGAATTCATATTGGAAACCAAACGGCTATTGGAACCCGATTTATGAGAATCTTCAACTCTGAATCAACAATTAGAAGTCAGAACATGGTATTGAACATGACAAGAGTTAATGGAGAATAGGGTGTTTCTTCCTTTAAACTAAGATCCCCCAAGGAAATACCTGTGCCAATCACATGTGACCATTAACTAAGAAAAATATAACCAAAAATAAAAAAACAATCTGTAGAAAATTAGAAACCATAGATGATTATAAAGACACTTTGTTTACACCAATATACTCACTTTGTTTAAAAGACACTTTTTTTTCTGTACTATGATCATAACCAATAAAAAACCAGCAAGACCAAGTGAAATATACAAAAACTTATAGAAAACATCAAGTTCATTACTCTGTTTAACAGGTTTTCTGTACTTCGGGAATATACTTTGTTAGTTGTTCAATACTAATTTTTGAATTAGAATCATATTAAGAATTGAATTAGCAAATCATATCAATTAACATTTATTGTATTTATTCTACATGTTATTATAAATAGAGGAATGAAAAAAATAACACCTACTGACATATTTTTTCACATGACTTAAATTTCCTAGGTACATAAAAAATAACACTTGCTGTCATGTCATGAGTTTTGGTTTTACATCGTTCAACATGACAGTTAATTCTTTTGTACGAATATTATTTGGCAAAATTTATCAATAGCAAAGTTACTGAGATTTTCACCTAATATGTTATAGGTACCTTTACAAATAGGAAAACATATATCTGCAAAGGATTTTTTTATGAATTATCATACCTTCAATATGACTAAAAGTTGCATTAATTGCAGCAAGCCATTTATCTCTTTCACCTTGCATACGTTCTATAAGCATTCTCCGGTTATGATCCTCGGTCAATTTTGCCTCATGGGCTCGCGCTTCAGCCTCTGCCATTTTCTTAACTCTAATGGTTTCTCTTTCTATTTCAGCTCTCTCTCTCTCTCTCTCTCTCTCTCTCTCAGTCTGACGCTTCTGAGATTGAATCTGTTCTTCAGTAGCCTGTCTTGCCTGCTCCTTTCTTACGGAAGATTCCTCTTGCATCTTGACCAACTCAACATTATGTTGCCTTTGATCTTCATATACTGTATGTGAATGGAAATCTTTGGATAATGACAACTATTTTATGTGAAATAATTTAGTCCTAAAAAATTTAAATTTTGGAAAAGTTCAATTTACATAGGGCTCCGATCATCATAAGATTTACCCACAATTAGACTACTCTATGAAACTTAAATCATAAATCCTATTACTACGGTGTTTTTGAACACCTAGAAAAGCATGGAAATAAATTTCAGGAGTGATCAAGTAAATTATTAACTAAAGTATTGTATGTTTCTAAACCTGAAGAAAAAAAAATATCTAGTGCCTACAATAGAACCTAAAGGAAAAAAGAATTTAGAAACCATATGATAAGGTCAAGCTCAGCGTGATTTTGCTTATATTTCCTAACTAAATTCAACAGTATCAAAACTATTAAGACTTCTTCCAAGGAAGAAGAACGTTTCTAACATAAATTAAATGTAAGAACTTCCTTAATTCACATATATTCAATAAAAAGAGTTTTATGGTTGTTTATTTAGCTTCCTGCACCTGCATTCTTTTCCTTGCCAATTCATCTTCATATCGCAACACCTGATCCTGCCTCTGGGCCTTTTCTTGTTCTAGATTCCTTTGTTCTTCAATCACTTTACGCATCCTGTCTTGCAACGAAAAATTTATTCGGCACAATAAACCAAGAGTGAGATTTAAGAAGCACGCAAGTTTTCAATACTATCTGATCATTGTCAATTAGTTATTTATTGCACTTATGGCCTAGAGGGAGGGCTATGGTGAAAAAAAGCATGATAATAATTAAAATATATATAGGGATAGCTTAGTTCAAAAATATAACAATTGCAAAGGAAATAAAACGTTGACAAAGTAGTCAGTGAGAACTAGCCTCCTCATTGCCACTTGTTTAAGCATGACTATACCATGTATTTTATTCTAATTTGAGCTAGTTTCCCACTTTACTGAAAATGTTAGTAGCAATTGGTAGTTACATACCCAACTTTTTTTACAAATTTTTGACGAAGTAAAGTAAAGCACATCTTAAGAAAAATAGAAGCAAGAATATATAACAATATATAATGCGCCATCTATCAACACCAGCATAAAAACTACTAGATATAAAAGTTCAGAAAAAATATTTTATAAATGATCACTTACAATATCTCCTTGAACCTGAATAAGTTCATAATGAACGTTTTCAGCTTCAAGCTCGGCAAGGCGAGTTTTTTCCTATTTATGCATTAAATCAAACACCTGAAAGATAACTGAAATATATCACCAAACTATAATGATAACCCTTCTCAAAGCAAAGAACACGAATTATTCATTCATTTTTGAGATTATAACAAAAAAATTCAGATAAAATTCCAGAACCAAAATTTAAAAAATTAAAATTATAAAAACCTTTTTAGCATGGGTAGAATTATTGACTTCACGGAATGCTTTGGCACCTCTTTCTAACGATTCAGGATCAAAACCCGACTTCTTAGAATCCTCCGGCGGCGGAGACTCCGACTTCTTAGAAAAATGTTGCACCAGACCAACTCGTCGCCGGCGATGAAGGCTGATTCACATTTTCACGATTCACGATTCATATTTCACTAAAGTATGAAGGTTAAATGTGGAACGATGAAAACGTTTTCACAGGTAAGATGCATGTGTTTAATTTGTGGCTAGGTTTGATGAAGAACGAAGGTAAAATGATGAAAAATGAGTTTGGATTCGCGGGTGACTCATTTGTGAGTTTGTAGAACAAAGAATGAAGAACAAGGATGAAGAGGCAAAATGAAAGGGTGCGCGTGCCTGATTTCTTATTCTTTGGTTAATTTAGGATTTTTTTTTAAAAAAAAGACTTGTTAGATCGGTCTAATAAAACAGATCTAATAAAATTTGTAATAATAACAAATATTTTACCGTCTTTTTTTTCTTGCATAGCTTTTTTGTGTGCAGTTTTTATTTTTATTTTTAATATGTATATTAGATCAGTTCAATTAGAACAGATCTAATAAAATTTACTATAATAATAAATTTAGTATAATTTTTTTTTTTGTAGTTTTATTTTTTTTAATGTAACTGTTAGAACAGTTCAATTAAAACAGATCTAACAAAGTTTATTATAATAACAAATTTGTCACCGTCTTGCTTATTATATTGGATGTATAACAACCGATCTAATATCGATGATGTAAGAAGGTTAAAATGTACTAGTGAAAGGTGGATCTAGATATTATGCTTCGTTTATTGATGATTACACTCGTTATTGTTGGGTTTATCTTGTTAAAAAACGGTCTGAATTGTTTGATTTTTATCATATGTTTTGTGCAATGGTCAAAACTCAACATAATTCGGTTATAAAATGCTTTCGTTGTGATTTAGGTGGTGAATATACCTCTAATAAATTTTCTGAATTACTTTCTTATGATGGCACCCTCCATCAAACATCAAACATCTTGTACCTTAACATAAAAATAACCTTGTAGATGGAGTGCTTCTTGGATATTATACTTCCTTCGTTACGACGTAATACTTCATGTGAACAAGGAATGGCTCAGTATCTTCTTTCAATGAAATCAGTGTCCACATTGCAGTTATGATGTCTTGTCATCTTCTGCTGATCATGATGATAACTTTCAAAGCAATGCTGACCTCAGTTGTTAAGATCTTTAGTGTCTCTTTTGATTCTTGTTAAGTTTATAAAAAATCTCATGACTTCCTATGATAGTGTTGTATAGCTTTTTTGCCGTAAGTTTCTCATCTTTGACATGATAAAAGTGTGCAAAATAAGTATTGTTTTCCTCTCTTGCATGTCCATTTTAAATGATATCACCACTTCATTGATTTCTCCATATTTTTTAAATATATTGTACATTTCCTTGGCATCAAAATTTTCAAGGAATTTAGTGAAGAAATACAAGGTGCTCTTTCCTATCTTCTTATTAAACTTCTCTTTCTCAACGTTACATCTCTCATGATTCCTCATAGTAGCATGGTTTCTGCCTAATCAAATCTACCAATCAATTCCCACAGGCTAAATTGGCATATTATTAAAATGATGCCTTTGATTCGAGCATCCATGCATGCACTGTGAAGTAGACGCAAGTTCAACATTTGGTAGTACTTTTGTTCAACTAGCTATCATTCAATTTTGTCCAACTAGCTATGTTTTTTGTCAACGCTATAGAAGACCTTTGTTGTAGAGTCAACTGATGTAATCTTAAAATTTCAAAGTGATACAAAAAAGAACAAATTAACTTGTCTTAAGAATCCAAAATTAAAAAGGAAAGTATAAATTACTACTCTAATTGTTCCTTTTAAATTATCACTCTTTTAGACGAATTAAATATTATTCTGTCAATGATATCTTAACTATTTATTTTACATAAATAAATAAGTTATATGAGAGAATAAATAGTTAAGTTTATTATAGGTAAAATAAAAAATAATTCTATCAAAAATATGAAAAAGTTCAATATTTTTATAATATGTGTAAGTAAACTTTAAAACAAGTAAAAATGAACTAATGAATTATATTATATTCCTTTTGTTTTATATTAAATATCATGTTTATAATATTTTTTTTTGTCTCACATTATTTTTAATTTTAGAATAACATCAAATATGTTTTTAATCCCTTTAAAATTTTGTTTTAGTTTCTATAAAAAAATTTCTTACTTTTAGTGTAGCACCTCGATTTTTAACTGCGCAAGTATATTTTTTTTTTTTAAAAAAAAAATCAATTAATAAAATACTAAAGCGTAGCACAAACGAAAAATTTAATAATTAATTACATCATAATTATAATAAACTGAAATAGTTTTGAGAAGACAAACCAAAATATCCAAATATAAACTACATCGGGGCTATAAGACCTATGAGGCATCGCTCAAACCCCTGGGGTATTCTCGGTAGACACATGTACAAGTACTGCTACAAGAAATACTAATCTCCCATGGTCACGTCAAAAAAATGGAACATGGACCCACCAAAATAGAAGTTATCTGACCGTATAAGTATAGTTACAGTCATCCCAAAATGAAATAAGTACAGCCACCAAATGAAAGACATCAAGTTCCTATACAACAAAACTAATCTGATCATACTCTAGCAACTACAATAACATGAGTGACCTCCACACACTCCACAAGTCCCGTCTGACCCAGTATCCATCTCCGAGGTAACCTCCTCCTCATCAACATCCATAGCTGGATCGATATCTTTAGAAGTCAGATCCACCCACGAGATAAGTGGCTTTGGCGGCGCTGGAATCTCAAAACAATTCAATAATTTAGTGATGGTAGATAAGTGATCATTCACCGGAAGAGGAAGCTCTGACTCGGCCCTCCTAGATGGCGCTGCAATATCTCGCTCCATGAGCATCGACCTCTTATCCTTTCTGCCAGCCCCTGGTCCAACCATTGTATCCTCAGCTCCCACGGTGGCCTCCGCCTCAGCTCCCACGGATAATTGATCTTTTTGCGAGTGAGTTCCACAAGATATACTGCCCCAACTTTCCTACAAGTCCTCACTACCCTCCCTGTATAAGTAGCCCTGCTTGAGGCGGGGTTGTATGTCCAAGCAGTCGGCGAATCTCGGTTAAGGAAGTCTAACGATGTTTCCGTCGTCAAGGTAACAGTTGGTGGAATGAACTCGAGTATCATTTAAGGGCAAAGCCCAATTTTCACAATAATTGTAAAAGATCACCGACTGAAATTATCAAATAATACTTAGCAAATTTCAAATGCACAAAATTACCTTTCAACTTAGTATACTCCTCGAAAGGGTTTTCATATGTCTAAATATGCATAAACAATGTTTGAAAAATGAAGTTTTGACACACTGCACTGTCGTAACCGATTACAACTGAGAAAATGTGGATTTTCAGTTCTAAAATGGCTCTAAATCAATTAACAATTCAAATATTAATAATATCAATTATGAACACATAATTAACACCAAATTAATCTCCACAAATTCACACCTCAAAGCTAATGCAATGCGTATATGCCAAAATACATGATTTCATAATTGTATAGCCTCTCACAAACCAATACTAATTACCAAGGTGCAATCTCTCACAGACCAGCACGACATACAAGAGTGCATTCGCTCACAGACCAATACGATCTTCTAGAGTGCAATCGCTCACAGATCAGCACATCCTAGAGTGCAATCTCTCACAGATCAGTATGACACGACAATCCCCACAAGGATAAGATGAACCAACAATTCACATGACATCATTCAGTGGCCCTTCATAGTCACCACTATCACCATGGCCCCATCGCTGTCACCATGTACTATGAAATGCATGAGCATACTCTGACTCTTTTCACCATAATCATTAAGTATATATTGTTATAAAAAGATTCTCCATTTTTAATACTCATTTAACACTAATGATTTTTCAAATACAACACATAGCATACTCAAACATATTTATTCACACCAATTTTAATTTCCACAAATACACATAAATCACATCTCCAAATTCAATCCACACATAAATTAAATTAAATTCATTTTCCACCAATTCACACATAAATTTCTTCTAAAAAATTCATAATATTAATTATGAACACATCAATTTCACCAAACATGAATCACCAAAATTTTTAAACATTAATCACTCATATTCAATCTCCAAAATTTTCAACCATAAATCACCACAACAACGTTAATATATTAGAGTTCTCCCCACCGCTAACTCGGTGTCAACGATCTCGATATCTTTTCGAGACTCAAGGAGCTAACTACATAAACATAAATATTTATAACAATTTGTTCACAATAAAATTAATCCAAACACAACAAAATTCCCAAAATTAAATCTTTCTCACACACCAAACTTTTAAAACCAAATAATCTATATTATTTAGATAAAACTAAAAAAACAAATATTGTCCAAATTTCACATACACACACTCGACTATTAAAGCACCGAAATTTTTGAGTTAATAAAATTCTCTAAACTTTTAAACTCAGTCCAAGAGTAATTAAAAGAGTAACATTTTAAACTCTAATAATTTTTAATTTCAATCTATTTTTTTGCTCAAATTCTTTAACTGAGTTCAAATTTGTACTTTTTACAACTTTAACAACTCTAATTTTTTTTGTAAAATTTCAATTTCAATTCAAACTCATTTATTTAAAAATAATTCATTACGTAACTCAAATACATCAAATTTAATTACCGTCAATTCATACAAAAAACAATCAATTCAATTTCTACAAAATCCACACATAAATCAAATCTAAAAAATTCATAATATTAATTATGAACACATAAATCACACCAAACTTGAATTACGACAAACTACACCTCAGTTTAAATTTCACTAAATCACACATAATCGCACTAAATTCATTTTCCACAATCTCACACACAAATCTCACAAATTTCCACCTCCACAAATACACATATAAAGTCCTATATGCAATCTAAAAAGTTTGGAATGAGCCGTTACAACCATTGTAGCTTTAACAACCGATTACGGCACCGCGATTAATTACGGTAAAATTTTCACTCGTGTCGTCGCTTCGAAAACTAGTTCACTAACACCGTAACGTGGCAATAAGCAATTTTCCCTTCTGTAATTTCTCGAAAGGGAGTTTAGATCTAAAAGAAATGATGATTTATGTTTGCGGGTTTTCGAAACCCACCAACACTGGCTTTCGAACCTTCGAACCAAAGAAAGAAAGGAGAAGAAACAAGTTTCGCGTGGCCTGGGTTTCAGCTTTTCTGATTCCTCTCTGCTTGCTTCTCACATTTATATATTACATTTATATATATTGTTAGTGTATATTATAAACAATCTTCAACAAAATTTTGATTTTTTAAATTAGTTGAATTGCATATGAATTATTAATCAACAAAAAGGTCAATAAACTAAATATTAGAAATTTAGATCTAGAGATTAAATTTTGAGGTTTTTTTTTAATACGAAATCTGATAGTATTAAAAATTTGATAGCATTAAAAAAAATGTAAATTTTATTTTATTTTAAAGAGAATAAAATTGCTGAAAGAAAAAGACAAGGGATTAAAAATCCATTTTTAAAATTTTGTTAGTGGCTAAAACATTTTTAAAGCTTTGAATATCAATTATAAACTATTAACTTATTTTGTACCCCTGTTACATTTATTTAAGTATGTAGTTACAAATATTTCTTCAACAAAAAATAGTGGTTGCAAATACAACTTTGTTGGCTAATAATAAATGAAGTACAACATGTTTTATTTCTAACATATTTTTTTCTTTTGAAAATTAATACTAAGTTCTTCTATGATTGTAAAGTCTCTATCGACTTTCTTACATATATTAAAAAAAAAAAAGTAAATTTGAAGAGTAAATTTTATGGATAAATGTTACGAAAATAAATTTTATAAAGTCCCATTGTATAAGAAAATAATAATAAATATACATTGAATAAATTAAAAAAACTTGATTATATTTAAGGACAAACTAATTTCTCAAGGATAGAGATATAGTACATAAAGAATCATTCTTGTAAAATGTTTCACCTTAACAGATCGTTAATATGAAACAGATGAAGTAATTAATCCTTGTGGGATAACTTAAAGTAATAAAATCAGACTGAATCAACCAATTCAATCAATTCAACCGATTGAATTGAAAATTAGACCTATGTTCTTTCCGTTTAACACTAAAAACCAAGACCTAGAACCAGAAGATAAACTAGAAAACTGGAGATGTATTTATGGTAAAATGGGCCAACTTCTTTTTTTTTTTTCCAAAAAATGGACTGAACTTACGTGATAAATAGAGCGTAAAAAAAAATCTCCAACTTCAACTCTTCAATTTTTTTTTATTAAAATAACTTTTTTAAAGTCCGATCTATTATTTCGTGGAGTTTAAAGAGGAGACTTACAGATCTCATATTTTATTAATTCGAGATTTTTTTTTAAAATTTTTTAATTTTGTTTTTTTGAAAAGTTATTTTTTTTTTCAAAACATTTTGTCGAAAAATAAAAAAAAATCTCAAAAAAAATTGATTTTTTTTTCTCGAAAAAATATATCAAAATTTAAAATAAAATTGATTTTTTTCTCGAAAAAGTGAACTTAAAGACCCACAAATTTTAGAGACTTGCTTTTTAAAACTTTTAAATTAAATTTTTTTTTGACCTCTCGAATCCGTGGACCGGAATCTATAATTAGAAGGATTTATCAAATTGCCACATCCATCTTATATTTTGTTCCTCAACTTTAATTCCACCAAAACGCTGCTGTTACCTCTTGAAAGCTTTATTAAAGAATTTTCCTTTAATCTTCCCCACACTTATTCTTTTACATGTTTTTCTCTCATTTGCTTCGTAATATTTAAATAACTTTGTCTATTAAACATTAATTTTCAGTTTTCAGTTTTTTTGGAAGTGCACGGAATAGAGTTATGTGAAGAATTTCATCTAACTATATATTGGAGGAGACATAAATGCTTTAAAAGATTCACCTAATCAATTCTTTATTTTGACATGTCACCTAATTGGATTTTGTCAGTCAAAAGAAAAAGATTTTGGTTACCGGAATTTGGACCCGTGATTAGGAGTTGCATGACACACGTTTTGCAAACATTTTGGCCATTTGTTGTCTCGATTAATTGATTATTGTACTTCACATAGGCACATGGAGGTGGTACCCGTCGAAACATACTTTATTGTAACATTTTCGTTCATGATTTCCTTTTGAGAGAAAGCACATGTATGAAACTAATTTACCACAAACTCCATAACACTATTCAAAATGATCATGCTCTAGTCAAATGTCAAACCTTGAAGAAAACTAAAACGAAACATTTTGCAATAGCCATGATAGAGTGCAACCCGTTTGCCAACATGCAACGCTACAAGGGCATACTAGAAAGACATGCCAATTATTTTCAATAGAATTTTCACAACCAATGGTGGATAATTTGTAAGAATCAAAGTGTTTAAATAAAATACGTACTTATGGTTGATGTTTTGATAGTAAAAAAATAAAAAAATAAAAAAATAATCATCTTACTCATTGTTTTAAGTGTCTAGATTAGATAAAAGATAAAGTCAAATTAAATTATATGTTATAGTATATATCTAAAAGTAAATATATTTTTAGTCGAAAATGACAAATAATCGAAAATATTGTTCCACATTTTTAGTCCCACTAACAATCAACATGGAGATATGAATTGAGAAAAATCACATGCGGATATTGACAACAAAAAATATTGTAAATTTAGATAAGATGAGTTGACCGAGGGTGTCACATATTCCTAGAAACGGGAGTTATCACACATTACCTGCATAATTAGCTAAACAATGCTATATTTTTGTATACCACGACTTATGGCCATTGGCTAGTAGACTTGGTATTTTCTCGTAAATACCAATACTTAGTAAATTTTTAATTCACAATCATTCAAAACAAGTTTTTTTATGCATATCTTTATCATTTTACTTTACTTTATGCATTCCTTAGTTTAGTAGCTAAAACACAAATACAATGTACTTGAAAATACCTTTATGGACATAGCCTCTCATAAAGTGGTGTTTAATCTCTATATGTTTTGTCTTTGAATGTAAAATAGGACTTTTGATTAAACATATAGATGTTTCATCCACAATAGTTTGGTGCTACAACTTCTTGATATATATTATACTTCAGTTGTAGACATGACAATGGTTCCTTGTCTTTTGCTTGACCAGGAGGTACGATTTTCACCAAGAAATGTGCATCTACCACTAGGGCCTTTCCTTTCTAGTTTATCTCCAGTATAGTTAGCATCAAAGAAACCTACTAAATTGTAATTAGAGGATAACTTATAACACACACCAAGATTAGTGGCACCTTCCAGATATTTAAAGATCCCATTAATAGCAGTTAAATGAAATTCTTTAGGGTCAGACTGAAATCTTGTGCACACATAGTGAACAAAATATCAGGTCTAAAGGCAGTTAATTATAGAAAATAATCAATCATCCCTCTATTTACCTTTTGATCTATCTTTTTACCTGATTCATCCTTATCTAGAGAACATGTGGGATGCATAGATGTAAGCATGGGTTTGCATTCATCCATATTAAATTTATTAAGAAAACCTCCTTACTCCAAGGACCAATCAAGTAAGGGACATAGCCGTCCAGATAAACAAGAACCCAACAACAACAAGAAAGATGACAAATGTGATGACTCCTGCCACGCCATCTCCAAAGGTTTTGTTGGCGCACGAAGAAAGTAGTTTATCATGTCGACGCCACATAAGATAAATAATGAGTAGTGACCAGAAAAATGGCACATAACAAAAAAGATAATGAGAAACAAGGAAAAAAATCTTCAAAAGGAAAGGAAAATGGTAGAAAAAAAACTCTTTCAAATTGTTTTAGGAGAGTTTGAATTACCTATTCAAATTTGTATACAATAGATAGTTCAAGTGGTGAAGATAAAGGTGTTACACTTAAGAATTCATGTGAGATTTGTGATCCATTTCAAAATAAAAGAGTGCCCTTGGCACTTTTTCTAGAACAACGGGTTGCTATTTCGGTTTGGTGTTCTTCAAATGCAACAACTCTTTTCTTTTCTCAATATCAAAAGTATCAATTCACTCTCTTTTCTTTTTAAATGGATCACGAATCTTACATGAATTCCTTTCTCATTTTCTAGTAGAACACTTTTGTATTTTCTTGTAGAAACTATTCTTCAATTTTGTATTTGTAACTCGCTTAACCATTAGCTTTATGCTGGTAGCCTCATTAACTTTTTTAACTTGATCGCTTGAACTATAAGTCTCATAAAGATCTAAGTAGGTAGGTAAAACTTTCCAAAAACAATTTAAAAGATCTTTTTTTTTTCCTGCAAGTTCAACCTATTTTTACTTTTGAAGATTGGAGATTTTGTTCCTTGTTTGTCATTTTACTTTCGATTGTTTGCCATTTTTTAGTCACAACTCAGTATCTTTTTTTATCTTAAACACTTGAACAATATAATTAATTGGACTTTCTTTGATGAAGAGGCAAATGTTGCATGCAAAGGACGATATGACTAAGTTAAAATTAATTATAGAAATATTGAACACTAAAATTGTAATTTTAATAGAAAATCCATACCATTTTTGAAATTATACTTTAATTTAATGTTAAACAATTTTTAAAATATTAAAGTTGTCAGTAAAATCTCAAAGTCTAAAGTTCTTTCTAAAAAATCTCCTACTAAATTCTAAATTTTAAACTTTCTATTGAAATAAATTTTTTAGAATTCCGTCTCATTATTTTAATATTTTATTGTGGATTTATGCGGAGGCTGGTAAGCGCAGCCCAACTTTTTGTTAATTAAGATGTTTTTTTTAAAAAATTTAAAATTTTAGAGACTTTTGGAGTTTGGGGTTTTTGTTTTACCTCTTAAACTTATGAATTTTGTTTGCTCCTCGGATATATAAACTGAAGCATTCTCTTTCGTATATCACAACGTAAAACATAGTAAATGTAATCTATAAAGTTAGCTTGGCGTGCACGCTAAACTTTCACTGATAATAATAATATAAAATTACATCGCAAAAAGGCTCGTAGTTTATATTGTAACGAACATAACAAAAAGGCTTGTGAATTCATGTTTGTGCAATCCTAAAATTTCGTAGGATATTTATTGGATTAATACTTTATGCAATTTGTATTTATATTCCAGCCGATTCAAAACATGCTTAGGTTCCAAAGGTTTAGAATTCAATTTTCTGCACAACAACCTAATAGATATGATTTATGAGGAAACCACAAAAACATATCAAAGTTGAGATAATAATAATTAAAGAACAAAAATGGCCATTACTTACTTTACACATTTTAATTTTGAACTAGAATCAATAGAATCACCACCTATTTACAAGGGAATGATCTATTGTGCCCTTTAAATTTATATAGAAGATCCAATTTTGTGACTGTTTAATTTTTGGCGATCAAACATGTGAACTTAATTAAGCAAAGCAAGAAAAATTATAATGAAGATCCATACTACACAAAACTAAGCTCTTAAGCTAATTCACACGTTTGCAATGGATTTAACCCTACCCCCTACTACACACCATTGACTTCTTTTTTTAGGCTTAATTGTTCGCTGATAAATATATTTTTATAGGATTTTAAGAAAGTATTTATTTCTATTTTATCTTATTTATAGTTTTGATTTTAACTTATTCTTATTTATTCATTTATTTATTATATTTGTAAAATTGATCATGAGATGATAAAATATTTTAAATTGGTCAAATCAACTAAGTTTTTAGTGCAAAAATATCAAGTTTAGTATTGCGACTTGTGAGTGCAAGAAGAAAGTTTGTTGCACACTTCAAAGAGATTGAATTTTACTATGAAGAAAATGTTGCCAAAGAAGGAGAAAATTGTTAAATATTAGGATCTTCTTGCTATCATAAGGAGGAGAAACAAAAAATCGAAGAAGAGAAGATTTGCACACCAGAAACAAAATAGGAGAGTTGCACACCAAAAACACAATTGGAGGAGTAGAAAAAATTAAAGAGAGAAAATAAGGAAAAAAATGTCTCAAATTTGAAAACCTATGAGTGCTTAGAGCTGGAGTAAAATGTCTCAAATTTTTAAGAAAAAAATCATACTCGTTTTATTCTTTCTTTAATTGATGAACACTTCTATTATTTGCATTATTTTCTATATGTCAATGAGTAACTAAGTTGGTCTTTGGTGAATCTTGTGATTAAGATACCTTTATACTATGTTTTACTTTTAAATTATAGTTTTATTTTAGATTTTTGTTGTTTATCTCGATTAAATGGTTCTAGTATTTTATTTACATGTTTGGGATAGACAACCTTTGCATGCCTTAATCAATCAATTGATTATGGACCAAGTACAATTAATTGGTAAATCTATAGGATAATTGAGATTAAGATTCTTGTATGATTAAACATAAATATTAATCTTTCAATCACTCAACCTTTTTTTTCTGTATGCTTTTTCTTAATTATATTTTTTGTATGATCAATCGAAAAATTGATATAGTGACAAGAATATTACATTAAATGACAAATCTTTGTTGATAGTTTTAAAGAGGGATGGATAATTGAGAAAATAAATAAAAATTCATATAAAACTAGGACTTGAGATATTGATATTACAAGTGAAACCATGACCCTAGGTTTACTTTACATTAATTCAAAGTTGTGTTGTTATATACTATCATTATAATTTGTATGCTATCTTTACGTTTTTGTTATCACGAATCAACAATAATTTTCATTAGTCTAAATAAAATAAATCTTGATAAATTTGGTAGTTGTTAAAGTAATCTATATGGATACGATAATCTTATATACTACTACTTGGCAAACTCGTACACTTGCGAAAATTTGTTCAACATTGGCCCTCTAGTTTTTTCAAATGTGTGATTTTATTCACCTTAGTTTAAAACGAGTAATTTTGACCCCTCACATTTACCCTATTTTTGATTTTGTTGTCCCGCATACATCTACCCCATTAAAATTGACCATGTCAATGCAAAATTGGGGAAAAGTATATAGGAGATTGCAAAATAAAAAAGAAGATAAATGTGAAGGATCAAAATCACTTGTTTTAAACTAGGAGGACCAAAATCACACAATTAAGAAACTAGAGGGACTAAAATCTAAGATCATTTATTCTTTCTTCACCGACGATTGTGCTGCCCCAAAACAAGCTTTATCATCTCTTTTTAATTTTTCATCCATTAACAGTAACACCATGTGATGTAGCTAAATATCACTAAAAGGGGGTTGAATAGGGATTTTGCTGTTAAAAAATAATTTTCATGTGTTTTAAAACTATCCTCTCAGAGAGGATTGCAGACCCGATGATGGTTATTCAAACCTTTAACTTAAATCTGAGAAAAGGAAAGAGAAAATGTATAGAAAATCAAATTCACGCTCTTTTTTGTTTGTCCATTACTTCACTACGTATCTATTTCGATATAAACAAGAAGGAATTGGACTCTAGGAAAAGATAAATTATCCATCCTAGAATCCCCTTTTCTCCATTTCTATTCCCACTTTACTTAATATTCTTTGCCTCTTTTTTAAGATTTAGTATCGAGTCGAATTTAATTGAAATTTGATTACAATAGAAAGGGATTAATATATTTCTATTGTAGTACATTGAAATGTAAAAACAGCGACATAATTATATGGTTCTAATTGATTATAGAGTTGAAAAAAAAGCAAAGAACCAAAGTCAAACAGTCTTCTTCCCAATATATATACTATGATTGACTAGTTCTACAGTACAAGGAATTCTCTAAATATGGTAGAAAAATAGTGTAGAGAACCAAAGGTCTTTACATAATTTATCAACAAAAATGGAGTTTTTTTTACGAGCTTAATATGTTGATAAATCTTAGTACCTAGAAATTCATTTCGGACAATTGAACCTTCTCAAATTGTTTCTTTTTAAGAACCAAAAAGATTTGTGCCAAAATAATAGATGCGAAGAAGAACAGGAGACCTTGGACACGTTACACACACAATTTTTATACTGGTTCACCCAATGAAGGCTACGTCCATTCCTCACACAGTTGTGAGATTTTACTAATGTTCAAACTGATCAACCTCTCACAGAGGATGATTACACTTTGTGTATTCTTTAGCCTCACCAAACTTACAATCAAGTTTCAACTATTTCCAAGTGTACCTCACGTGGAAATTACAAACTGATATATGTATGATTGTTTGTCTTCTCTTAAACATTTTCTAAAAAGATATTTCAAAGATCTAGTGAAAAATTATAGAAAGTATAATGAGAGGATGGATATTGCTCTTGATAGCTTTAAGATACTTGATCTTTATATGCAATGTTGTTGTGTATTTTGTAATGAAGAGCTTGTTGCCTTTTATAGAAGTCTTATGATGTTCCTTCCATGTGCCAAGCTCTTTATGACAGTTGGAAAGTCAATTCAAAAAGCCCAAGGTCTTTCCTTATAATTAGAAATTTCCATCCAGCTGTCCTTTGACATATGCAGTCCATCTTCGAGCAGGAGGATCAACTTCTTGGAACTTGATCTTGAGTTATCCTTTTCTTTTCTCATTCTTTAACACATGTAAGGCTATATTATTGACTTTTTGAGAGTGATGTTGACAATAGAGAGCCATCCTCTTACATTGTGCAGCTATCCTGTAGCACGTGGTTCTTTCTTCAAGACATGTGAAGGCTTCTATTTTTGGCTTGTTTGTTGTTGCCTTTCTATAGATTAACTCTACATTGTTTTCATTCATACAAGAATGATATATAGGTCTGCTTTTAGTCTTTGCACATGATAGGATGGGTTGCTTTCAACATTTGGGAATTATGTGGACTTTATAGAACCGTCCTCCAATGTAGTACTGCCATCCTCTTACCTAGTATTGATCATCCTCGTACCTATTTTTTGGCCTTTTGACTTCTTTATTTCAAATGTTTTATTTATTCATTCTTTATACTATTGTGCCTTTCTTTAATGAATAAAAAACATTTGTTTTGGTGAGTATGAGTATTATGCAAATTTGAAGCTTCATCTTCTTCGCAAGGTCATCCTCAAGATTTCAATCCTCCATATTTGAATCATATTTTTCTCCTTTGTGCCTTAATGATTAATAACCCGTTTTCTTATATGAATTCAATCAAAAGCACATATTAGTCATTAACCACAATCATAATCTCTTAAGTAATTTTGTTATCATTAAAATCATGTTTGTGTGTATAAGCAAATTATTTCACGTTGTCACATACTATCAACGTGAAATAATTTTGTTATTGTGTGTGCACAATGACGAAAATGCAGATTATTTCACGTTGTTACATAGTGACCCATGCTCTGATTGGTGATAGCGGGTGGAAAAGGCATATGTTGTATTCTTATCGAGTCTACAACAAAATTATTTTGCTTATACAATTTATTAGTCAATTGTTCTGTCGTGTAATCTTTAACTCGGAGATGGAAAATTATTGTTTCTATGTTTTGAATATGGTTTTATGTCGAGAATTTTTATGCAATTGTTTTATGTAAGTATAAATGTGGTGTCTCGAGTCTATCTTTGAGAAGAAATTCTTACACACATTTTTTTAAATTAGCTGCAAATCTCTTTTAAAATTAGTATCTTTTATCTTATATTTTAATTTGGATTTAAGATGATTAAGGTAGTGTTTCACTTGAAATAAGATAACATATCTCAAAGTTTCCGTGATTTCATGGAAACTCTTGAATGATAGGTTGGCTTATAATTGGGTGGGTGTGCTAAAGAAGAAACATTACAACACAAAGCGACAAAACCTTCTTTTCCGGGGCAAAACATTTCCTTCTTCATCTAAATCAAAAAATGGCACATAGAAAACAATATTAAAACATTCCTCGTTCCATCTTAAATCCTAAATACCTTTTTTGTTTTGTTTTAGACACTCTGATACTTTTATCATGCCTTTAGAGGAATATCAAGCAAATTTAATTCATGTTATACCATAATACCTTCTATATGTATTAATTATTAGCTCTTTTTTGTTCTAATTGATTACTTTTTTAAACAATGTTTATTACTCCATTCTAATATTTGTATAGATTTTACTAAAATATCATTAATTGCTACATCATGCTCTCTTTTGATAACTGGACAAAGAGGTGTGGTTATGGGTCTCAATACTAATTTACATACATTGGTTAAAAAGTTAATTAGACATACATTGGTTAAAAAGTTAATTAGACAGATAGAGTGAGATGAGGTGTCCTAATAATTTTATGTTTTTAAGCATAATAATTTCGAAAAGTAAAATAACAAACATGAAAACTAATATAATTTTTTTCTTATAAAATGAAAATTTTGATGTTATTAATTAATATAAATCAATTTCAAATAAGTCCAACATAAAGGAAATAAGTAAGACAAAAAAGAAATAAACTTTGTTTTGTTCAGACTCAATTCAAAGCTATACATGTTCACTCTCTATATTAAGTGCAAAACCCAAATTAAAAAAAGAAACACTGAAAAATTTAAAACAAACTCACCTGAATAAGATTTCATAGTGAAACTCACCAACTCAACAATATAGAAAACAACTAAAATATGTAAAAGATAAAAAAAACATAAAAAACAAAAAAGAATTACCTATCATATATTTAGAGAAATTAGCTACACTAAAAGTATCCTTTATAAACTACATAATCCAAAGAGTAAAAAAAATTATTGCTTCATTTGTAAAATATAGAATAACCCTGTTTTAATTGATTAATCAAACCAAATGATAAGTTATAAGGTCATTCAAGAAAAATGATAAGTTTTAAGTAGATAGAAATGCAATAAAAGGAATAAAAGAGGAAATTAGTTGCATTTAGTTGCATTGTAGCATGTAATGAAGTATCCAAAAAAAAAGGAAAATGTAAAGGAATTTACCCTAACCCAAAATTAAAATAGCCTTTGAAGAATATATATGTAGAGAATGAAATACAATCTATGATAATATTTTGTTTCGAAGCATGTTGCTTTGTGTCTAATTGTGTATCAGCAAACCATAGCAATAAAAGTTCATTTACAAAGAGATAACAAAAAATAAAAAATTAGAATTGGGTTTGTTCATAAACTTAAATCATTCAAATATTTGCCACAAACAATTGTATGACATCTGATACGACATCTGTTGTGATTTAAAAATTCCAACATTATCCGTGATGAATAGCATTGTCATCAATAATTTATTTAATTAAAAAAATATTTAAAAAAATCTTTTTTTAAATAAAATTAATCTTTTGAATGAAATTTAGATTCGAAAGTCAGATTACAAAGAAAATATATCAGTACGACATCTTTTTAAAAAAAAAGTCACTTCTAATTAATTGCACGAAAAAAAGTTATATTAATTTTTAAAATATATTTAATTTCTCTTTGTTTAAAACAATTAAAAATAAAAATTCGTAATTTAAAAAATTTGTACTCTTTTAGAATTCATACTACTAAAATATAATAAAATTAATACAATAACCTCTATATATATATATATATATATATATATATAAACTATGTGATATAGAGGGAAAAACTAACTCATGTCAAACCAATAATCTTTAACATCCTAATTAGCAACTCAACTCTTAACTGTTAATGAGTTTTTTCATGTTATTAATTGATACTATTTTTTATGAATTGTTGTTTATGGGTATGATATTTGTGAATAAATTATATATATTAGAAAAAATAAATTAATTATCATACCTGATTAGATTTAAGGTGATTATGCTTGTCGAGCACGATTTATGCTCGTTACTGCTGTTGTCTCTAATGTGTTTGTGAAATTGTGTTATGTTACTTTAATTTCTTTTAATACGAGGATTTTGTGGGTTGAAATTTTTGAATAAATTATTTTACGTTAATATGGATTAGGAAAATTAATGGAATTTTTGCATATAGGTGTTTTTAAAATTTCATCTTAATTTTTTTTTTCATTACTTTTATGTGAATTATTACATTCATGACTTTTATATGTTTATTATTTTTCCATGACTTGATGTTGTTACTATTTTCATGACTCGGATGTTGTTTATATTTTGAGTAGGATTTCCGTTTTGAATTAAGGACTTAAGATTAAATTATTATGAGTTTAGTATGTCGCCTAAAGTTATATATAATTGTTATGGATGGATGATGCATTTTATATATGACATAATAATGGCGTTTTATACAAAATATTTCAAGTTTTGTACAATATCATTAATCATATCATGCATGGTCTTATTCACGGTGGGACATTTAGGTTATTTCAGGCATGAGATAACGGGTAAAGGAGAACAATCAGGACGCTGATTGGGGTTTGGCCAGACCACCTTTACCAATCAGGACTCAATATCTTGGTGACCCACACTAAGATATTGGGCGACTTTTTCCTTATTCCAAAGGAAAAGATTTGAGGTCATGCATATGTTGTTCAGAATAATATATATATATATATATAGATATGTATAATAATAATAATAATAATAATAATAATAATAATAATAATAATAATAATAATAATTGTTTTTTTTTTCCTTCTTGAGATGTATAACAACTTATGTATGTTTTATACACTTTTATAAAAGAAACTTTTTAAGATTATTTTCATCTTATTTATAGAGCTCACTAAGATATTTTATCTCATCCCAATTATTATTATTTTTTAGTAGCTGGAGGAACATGAGACATGAATATTAGCATCAGAAGATCAGTTCCAAACTCCTGGACTTAGAATTTGATCTTTTGTTTTATGATGTAATCAGACAATCGTAGTTTGTTTCAAGATGTAATATTTTATGAATCTACTAAACATGTTGTAAACTATATTTCTGAATGTAGTTTTCAGTTATTATGGTGATTCTAGTTTATTATTCATTGTTAATTACCTCTGTTTTACTAAGGTGTAAGGGTCCAATTATCATATTCTAGACAAATGATAGTGGGTCTTACATTTTGGTATCAAAGCCATGTCAATTTATTTGGACTATGGATTATGTGTTAGGAATTAGAATATCTTTGTTTTACTATACATTCTCATTATCATTTCACCTAATATTAAGTCTGATCAACTTAGTATTTTGTGTATGGTATGCAGAATTATGGCTGAAGGATCTAGGAGGAATCTTGCCCCTAAAGATAGTATGACTCCACCACCCACTGCTAAACCATGGGAAAAGCTTATGGAAGCTATTCAAATGCAAGCAACAGCTACCCATAATCTGGTACAACAAATGGCAATGCAAAGAGATAGCACTGTAAATGCCAACAGGGTGTTTTATGATTTTCTTAAGTTGCAGCCTCCAATATTCCAGGGCAGCCACAACCCCTCAGAGGCTCAAGCTTGGTTGGATGAGATTAAAAAGGCATTTGAAGTAGTGCCTTGTACTGAAGAACAAAAAGTGGCATTTGCTGCCCATCTACTAAAGGGTGGGGCAGAGTATTGGTGAGGAGTGCAAAGACTTATCTTCAGTCTCAAGCAACCCATATGAATTGGGAACACTTTGAGGTGGCCTTTTTAGACAAGTATTATCCAAAATATGCCAGAAGACAAAAAGAGTTGGAGTTTGTGAACCTGTAACAAGGAGACATGTTTGTTGCAAAGTATGTTGCTAAGTTTGAAGAATTGGCTAGATTTTCTCCACATGCTCAATATGCACCCGCAGAAGAATGGAAGATAAACCAATTTGAATGGGGATTGAGACTTGAAATCAGAGGGAACATAGGCCATATGGAGCTTACTAACTATTTTACTCTTGTACACAAGAGCTACATTGTTGAAGACAATTTAAAGAAGGTACAAGAAGAGACACAAGTTAAGTGGCAACAAAAGAAAGAGTCTGAAAATTTTGGTCAACAATTGAAGGTAAAGACTCCCCCAAGGAAAGGGAAAACAAGTACATACATCTAGTTCCCCAAGAGCAAAGAAGTGTCTTAAGTGTGGCAGAGATCATGGGGGAGAGTGTTAGGTTGGAAAACAAGTCTGCTACTACTGCAAACAACCTGGTCATATGGCTCCCTTTTGCCCAATACGCCAAAAACAAGCAGAGTCCAACCCAAACAAGTCTAACACTGGAAGGGTCTTTGCTCTTAGTACAAAGAAAGGTATGAATCATAATCTACTAACTGGCACTGGATTCATAAATGAAATTCCTTGAATTGTTATGTTTGACACTGGTGCATCCCATTCTTTCATCTCCTCTGATTTTGTTTTGCAACATAATCTTCCTGTACTTGAAATTCCTTATCCCTTAATTGTAAGCATTGCATCTAAGAATTCAATAGAGACCTCCTTAGTATGTCACCAGTGTCAAATCACTCTGTTTGATAGAGTTTTTCAAATAAACCTAGTCTGTTTTCCCCTTAAGGGCTTGGACATCATATTAGGAATGGATTGGATGTCTGATCATTCAGTAACTTTGATTTGCCATGGTAGGAAAGTCATAATTCCTCCAGGAATTCCCCCACTAGAGGAAACCAAATACCGCTCCTTGACCAACAGTTCTCTACTCTTCCAATGTCTGACCAATGGGGTTCAAGGTGTATTATTATTACTATCCTCTAACTCGGGGTCTGAAATGGACTTGTCCAATATTCCTGTAGTTAGTGAGTTTGAGGATGTCTTTCCAGAGGATGTGACATCTTTGCCTCCTGAAAGAGAAGTAGAGTTCTCAATAGATTTGGTCCCTAGAACAGGACCAATCTCCATTGCCCCTTATAGGGTGTCCCCGTTAGAATTGAGTGAGTTGAAAAACCAATTAGAGGACTTGATAACCAAGCAGTTTATCCGACCAAGTGTGTCTCCTTGGGGAGGCCTAGTGCTCTTGGTAAAGACAAAGGATGGCAGCATGAGGTTATGCATAGATTATAGAAAATTGAATAAAGTGACCATCAAGAATAAATACCCTCTACCCAAAATTGATGACCTTTTAGACCAATTAGGGGGAGCTATTGTGTTCTCCAAAATTGACTTGAGGTCAGGGTACCACAAAATCAGATGATGTACCAGAATCAGCCTTTAGAACTAGGTATGGGCACTACAAATTTTTGGTTATGCCTTTTGGTGTAACCAATGCTCCAGTTGTGTTAATGGATTACATGAATAGAATTTTTAGGCCATACTTAGATAAGTTTATGATAGTATTTATAGATGACATACTAATATACACTAAGACTCCAGAAGAACATGCAAGTCATCTTCAAATAGTGTTGCAAGTACTTAGGGATAGAAAACTTTATGCTAAACCAAGCAAATGTGAGTTTTGGATGTCAGAAGTAAATTTTCTAGGCCATGTGATCAATGAAAAAGGAGTGTCAGTGGATCCCTCCAAAGGTAGTGCTGAAATGGGAACATCCTAGGAATGTGACAGAGGTTAGGAGTTTCTTAGGATTGGCGGGGTATATTAGGAGATTCATTAGGAAATTCTCCCAAATTGCCCTGTCTTTGACCAGACTGACTAGGAAGGACCAGCCCTTTGTGTGGGATCAAAAATGTGAAAAGAGTTTTCAGACTCTTAAGATCAAGTTAACCACTGCCCCTGTACTGGCCATACCAGATCCAACCTTAAGATTTGAAGTGTATTGTGATGCATCCCTGAAAGGTTTAGGTTGTGTATTGATGCAAAACAACCAAGTAGTGGCTTATGCTTCAAGACAACTAAAGCCTCATGAGGGAAACTATCCCACTCATGACCTTGAATTGGCTGCCATAGTGTTTGCCTTGAAGATCTAGAGACATCATCTGTATGGAGCATAATTTGACGTTTTCAGTGATCACAAGAGCTTAAGGTATCTATTCGACCAGAGGGAACTTAACATGCGGCAAAGAAGGTGGGTGGAATTTTTGAAAGATTATGAATTTGAACTGAAATACCACCCAAGCAAGGCCAATGTAGTGGTCGATGCATTGAGCAGGAAATCCCTACATATGTCTCATCTCATGATAAAAGAACTTGCACTGCTAGAAAACCTTAGAGACTTGAACCTAAATATGACAATCCTTCAAGGGGGAATTCTTTTAAATAAACTAGAAATAGCTAGTAGCCTTAGAGACCAAATTAGGCAATCTCAAGGGATGGATGAAGAGTTGCAACTTAGAAAGGACCAAGAAAGATTTACTAGGGCACGAGATGGCACAATCCTATTTCAGGGCAGAATTTGGGTACCTAAGGATTCCAAATTAAAGAGGCTGATACTAGAGGAAGCTCACAAAAGTAACCTAACTATCCATCCTGTATCTACCAAGATGTACCAAGACCTTAAGAAAAATTATTAGTGGCCAGGTATGAAGGTTGATGTGGCTACTTTTGTGGGTCAATGCCTAACTTGTCAAAAGGTGAAAATAGAACATCAGAGACCAGCAGGATTGCTACAGCCTCTGGAAATACCTGAATGGAAATGGGACTCAATTTCCATGGATTTTGTTGTAGGTTTGCCACATACCCACACTGGGTATGATTCCATTTGGGTGATTGTGGGCAGATTAACTAAGTCAACCCATTTCTTACCAGTAAAGTCAAACTACAACACCCCCAAACTAGCCAAGTTATTCAATAAGGAAATAGTGAGGTTGCATGGGGTGCCTTTTAGTATCATATCAAATAGGGACCCTAAGTTTACCTCCATGTTTTGGAAGGCATTTCAAAAGTCTCTAGAAACTAGACTACACCTTAGTACTTCCTACCATCCCCAAACTGATGGTCAAACTGAAAGAACCATTCAAACTCTAGAGGATATGTTAAGAGCTTGCATTTTAGAGGAAGGTGGAAACTGGGATACACATTTTCCTCTGGTAGAGTTTTCCTACAACAACATTTACCATGCCAGCATTGGCATGGCACCTTATGAGGCTTTGTATGTAAGAAAATGTAGGACCCCGTTATGTTGGTCAAAAGTAGGGGACAAGGGGATCTTAGGTCCTGAAGTTATCCAAGAGACCACTGAAAAGATTAAGGTAATTAAGGATAAATTAAAGATAGCCCAAAGCAGGAAAAAGAGCTATGCTGATATCAGGAGAAGACCTTTAGAGTTTGAGGAAGGAGATCATGTTTTTTTGAGATTTACCCTCACCATTGGCATTGGAAGAGTGCTAAAGGTCAAGAAGTTAAACCCTTGTTTTGTTGGACCCTTTCAAATATTGCAGAGGATTGGTCCCTCTGCATAAAGAATAGCCTTGCCACCAAAACTATCCAATCTACACAATATTTTTCACGTCTCCTAGTTAAAGAAATACATTCCTAATCCTCACCAAATTTTGAGTCATGAGTTTGTCCAACTCAAGTCAAACCTTACTTATGACCCAATGCCAGTCGAAATTATAGATAGAAGTGTAAAAGCATTGAGAAACAAAGAAATTCCACTAGTAAGGGTTGTTTGGGAAGGATCTTCTGTAGAAGAAGCAACATGGGAAGTAGAGGTAGACATGCAAAAGGAGTATGCTTACCTCTTTCAATAGGTAATCCTCTAAATTTTGAGGGCAAACTTTTTTTAAGTGGTGGAGGATGTAACAACCTATCTACTTTGTTTTTTTAAGTATAGAAGTTAATGTTTAAAATTGTTAATTTTAAAAATAAAATAATTAGTTTAATCGTTAACAAAAAAAACAAACAAAATGACATTATTGTAATATTTGGACAAATAAAGGGCAATGGCATAATTTTCATCTACATTTTAAGTATCTTTGTTTTTTTCCTTTTTAGAAAACACATTTTAAGTATATTTGTTTTTTAAACTTTGCATGTCTCAATTGGTAACTAATCAACTTCAACAGCGAAGTATGATAACTCAAAATTGAAGAACTTGAGTCAAGGTGACAATTCAAGCAAAAGGGGAGCTCAACAACCAAGTTAATCAGAACATCATCTTCTTCCTTGTCACAACCGGTGAGTTCTTTTTATTAAAGATTTTTTTTTTATTTTGTTAAGAATAGGGATTTAACTTTCTGAAGTTGAAAATAAATATATAAATAAAATAAAAAATGGAAGAATAGTAATTTTTATGGAAATTAGATCAGACGTGCGTATTGTTGTTTATGGGTATGATATTTGTGAATGAATTATATATATTAGAAAAAAAAATTTAATTATCGTGCCTAATTAGATTTAAGGTGATTATGCTTGTCGAGCATGATTTATGCTCGTTACTGCTATTGTCTCTAATGTTTTTTTGAAATTGTGTTATGTTACGTTAATTTCTTTTAATAGGAGGATTTTATGGGTTGAAATTTTTGAATAAATTATTTTACGTTAATACGGATTAAGAAAATTAGAGTATGATGAAATGGAATTTTTGCATATAGGTGTTTTTAAAATTTTATCTAAATCATTTTTTTTCCTGACTTTTATGTGAATTATTAAATTCATGACTTTTATTAAGGACTTAAGATTAAATTATTATGAGTTTAGTATGTCGCCTAAAGTTATATATAATTGCTATGGATGAATTATGCATTTTATATATGACATAATAAGGGCGTTTTATACAAAATATTTCAAGTTTTGTACAATATCATTAATCATATCATGCATGGTCTTATTCACGGTGGGACATTTAGATTATTCTAGGCATGGGATAATGGGTAAAGGAGAACAATCAGGACGCTGATTGGGGTTTGGCCAGACCACCTTTACCAATCAGGACTCAATATCTTGGTGACCCACACTAAGATATTAGGCGACTTTTTCCTTATTCCAAAAGAAAAGATTTGAGGTCATGCATATGTTGTTCAGAATAATATATATATATATATATATATATATATATATATATATATAATAATAATAATAGTTTTTTTTCCTTCTTGAGATGTATAACTACTTCTGTATGTTTTATACACTTTTATGAAAGAAACTTTTTAAGATTATTTTCCTCTTATTTATAGAGCTCACTGAGATATTTTATCACATCTCAATTATTATTATTTTTTAGCAACTGGAGGAACATGAGACATGAATGTTAGCATCAGAAGATCAATTCCAAACTCTTGGACTTAGAATTTGATATTTTGTTTTATGATGTAATCAGACAATCATAGTTTGTTTCAAGATGTAATATTTTATGAATGTACTAAACATGTTGTAAATTATATTTCTGAATGTAGTTTTCAGTTATGACGGTGATTCTAATTTATTATTTATTGTTAATTACCTCTGTTTTATTAAGGTGGAAGGGTCCAATTATCATATTCTAAACGAATGATAATAGGTCTTAGAACGTCTCTACTCTAAAACATATGCACACATATATTAACTCGTTAAAGTACTGCTCACTTGAATCATGCTACTTCCATAACTCATTCAAGTAAATATTATAGATACAACTATTTTAGCAAAGGATGGCCAAAAAAAACAAAAGCACAACAACTTATGATTTTCCCTTGGCAGTATACATGAAACCGTCGATTCATATAACCTCGGGGATGATTCAAAACAGGCCAACATAATTTCAATTTAAATACCTTAGATTTATAACAATAATATTCAAAAAGGCATAAAATTAAAGGATGAGAAGTGAAAACCATATATCACGGAGAGTTCCCAATCGTATGCAGTTTTTAGTGATTTTTGAGTAATTATTTAGATTATTTGAGTTAATTTATTATTGAATTTAGAGTCACTTTAAAAAAAACATGATTTTTATAAATCTTGAATTTCATAAAATATTTATGCTTTCATTTCCTTAGTTAACTAGACTCTTTTTTCTTAGTTTTCTTAGGTTCATTGATTTTGTTCGGTGCTGAAAATTGGTGATAAAACAATATGATTCTCGCGAGATATTTAATTATAATTGGAATTGTAGATTTTTATCCCATTCTAAAATTTTGAGTATTACTCGAGTTCAATTGGAAAATTCTTAAAAAAAAAAAAAAATAGTATTTCAAACCAAATTTAGCACCCTACACATCCATTAAAATAAAGTTATCGATAATTAATTGTGCAAAATCAATATTAGCTTAAATATATTTGTTTCTCGTTATTATTAACCATGGATAGCAATTTTTTTTTTTTTTATGAATGTGTTTTTGAAATAAAAGTGTGCTTAACAAAGAGAGAAAAAATAATTTATTAATGTGTTTGACATGAGTGTGATTTTGCTCCTACATATTTCGCAGTATGATAAAAAAATCAAAGTTACGTAGTTTTAAGATTGAAAATACGAATGTGTTGATTTTTTTTTAAAGAAAGTTTATTTCATTCTTAAAACAAGTGTCTTGACGAAAGAAAATGAGTTTGTTTGATTTGAATAATTATTCTAAAATGTGAGTTTTAATATTATCAAGTTGTACAATTTGTGTCTTGAAAACTCAATGACTAAAAAATATGTCACATCTAATTTATCAATTTAAGAATAATTTTATTATTTTGATTATAAAAATGAGCATTAAAACCTCAAGTTATACAACTTATGTTACAATCATTCAAAGATTAATGAAATGTCACATATAAATAATCACTTTAAAATAATTTTAATATAATTATTATTAATTTATTGAGAACATGAGTTCTAGAACTACCAAGTTGTCATCAACTTGCGTTTTAATAAGTCAAATGCTAACAAATATCACATTTAATTAATACAGTATTTTATTATATTTTTATTTTTGATTCTTTTTAAAAATTCAAATGTGATGTTAAATATTAAATAAGTTTAAATGATCTTATGAAATAAAACCAATAATAAATACAAAAACAAAATAATAATAAAAGAGATATATAGACTTATAGTCCAATTTATTAAATAAACAAAACACAATAATAGAATCAAAAATCAATAATAATATTTAAAATATTGTAACCGCATCGGTGTTTGTTTTCAAGAAAATAAAACAAAATATTAAAGCAAATTAGAACACGTTTGTTTTCAATGAAAAGCCATATTTCAACTTTTTTTTCAATATTTTCAGCCTTTTTTCAAGAAAACAAATAAGAACACGTTTTCTTTCAACCTTTTTAAAGAAAATAAATTAGAATATGCTTTATTTTGGCCTTTTATCAAGAACACAAAAGAAAAAAAAACACACTTTCAACAAATAACAAATAGAACACGGTCTTTCATAGAAAAAGAAAAAAAAAATAGGTTTGACAAATAGAAATAAAATGAAGCTTAATAAAACCAAGGTGAGAGGGAGGAGATACATGTCATAGCTCAAACGGATATGGGAGGTGGCGGATATGGGAGGTTGTGGACTTTGGCGATGCCAGAGATAGATGTAATGGTCGCAATTCTCTTCTCCCATCATCACCTAGTTTCATGTTTTTTATTTGATTTTTGTTGGTTGTGTTATTAAAATGGGTTTAGATTTTTCATAGTTATCACTTAATTTGAAGAATGAAGATAATGATTTTTGGATCTCTTTACTTTTTCTTCGATGTCTTCTTTACAATGTTGATATATATATATATATATATATATATATATCTTTTACTACGCTAAAAATGAAATTTTATAGCGCGTCTTTTATGGAGGATACAACAACGTTTTTTTTGACAAGCGCTGTTGTAGGGTCATATAGGATCACATAGCGCTTGCACATAATATTTACAAGGCTTTTACAACACTTTTTTAAAAGCATTTTAAACTAAAGCACCCTCTCATAATATTTTACAGCGCTTTAAAAACAAGCGTTGTAAAATATAGCGTTCTCACTTTATGTTACATAGCTTTTAAAGCGCTTTTTTGACAAGCGTTGTAAAAGACTTGCGCTTTCTCATAACTAAATAACCTATTAAAGTGCTTTTTATACAAGCGCTATAAAAGGCTTTTAAAAAATAAAATAAGGAGGTCTTTTACAGCGCTTTTGGATAAGCGCTTTAAAAGGCTTCTAAAATAACATTGTCATAGGCTTTAAAAAAATAAAATAAAGATGTCTTTTACAACGCTTTTAGACAAGCGCTTTAAAAGACTTCTAAAAAAGCGCTGTAATAGACTTTTAAAAAATAAAATAAGAAAGTCTTTTACAGCGCTTTTGAACAAGCGCTTTAAAAGACTTCTAAAAAGGCGCTGTCATAGGATTTTAAAAAATAAAATAAGGATGTCTTTTACAGCACTTTTGGACAAGCGCTTTAAAAGGCTTCTAAAAAAACGTGTAATAGGCTTTTAAAAATTAAATAAGGAGGTCTTTTACAACACTCTTTCAAAGCGTTGTAATAGAGTTTTATATATAATAGTAAACCTCTTCAATTTCTTCTCCATTACGTAAACTTCATTATCCTTCAGTGTCCTCCTCCTTTTCATTGTCTTTCTCATTGCGAACCGTATTGTCCCTACGAACCATATTGTCAACCATCTCCATTGCGAACCATCTCTATCTTTGTTACTACCCCTACGAACATTATTACGTACTTTTCTCATTTTGAACCCTACTATGTCATACGAACCGTTCGTATTTCTACGTATTCTTGTGGTTCCTTCTTAAACGAAGTTGTAACCCTACGAACCCTATGTATTTCTTTGCACTCTTCAGGTATTGTATTTATTAATTTTTTGTTGTTACTAAAATGCATGTTGAACTTATACTGCTACATACTTAGGGCACATTGGATGTTGTTTGCAATCAATGCGATCTCTAAAGTTATATACTATTTAGAACCCTTGCAGGACCATTACAACAATCACTCAGATATAAAGACTATTTTCGACACATAAGTAATATTCATTTATTTCTTACATATATATATATATATATATCAATAATGTGTTTGCTAATATACTATAATAATCACATTCATTTGATAGTGTTTCACAAGTTTTCTGAGCTCAAAGGGGTGCTACAGTGTCAAAGCAAAAGTCAAATAACATCAATGGATTCCAATAAAGATTTGAAATATATTGCTTTAAAATTTCACTAACAATCAATGCACAAATATTTATTGACTTATATGTTTTATTTTACAGTGCTCTCGTGAAACTAACATAGATTGCGAGTACTATATATTGCGATTCATGAAGGAGATTGTTGATATGAATCAAACTATAATCCCAGAAACGGTATGATATTTTCATTATATTTTGATTTTCATATATAAACTATGTATATATTTGCCAGGAAATTGGCATGCTGCAAGGTTGTGAATATGTAAATGTAAAAAATATGTGTTGTGTTGCAAGGCTCTGTTGTGAATATGTAAAGTTATATAGTGCTATGTTTTTGTGAATATACAAATGTAAAAAATATGTAATTGTGTCAATATCATGTGATGTTTGTAAACTGATTGTGTCAATATGTAAAGTTACAAGTTTGTTATGAACGGAATACAATGCTGTCAAACGTGCATAAAAATGCACTTATCACAGCGTTTTTTTTTTTTTGAAAAAGCGCTGTAAAACTAGTACAACAAGCAGTGCATTTTTAGAAGATTTAGTGCAAGCATGCAATAATTGCTACAAGGGCTGTTAGTAAGCCACATGTGTGAAAAGTTTAGATGAGAAGATTTAGTGGGTCCGTGAAATAATTATATGAAAGTTACCTAACTACCTAGTAGGTTTGTGTGGAATAATTATATTGTGTAATGTGTGTGTGAAAAAAGGCGAGATAATTATTGAGACAAAATCTCTCAAATGATTTTAATGATAATAAAATTGCTTAAGAGATTATGATTGTGGTTAATGACTAACATGTGTTCTTGAGTGTATTCATACAAGAAAATAGGTTGTTAATCATTAAGGCAAAAGGTAGTAAAATATGATTCAAATCTGAGGATGGAAATTGCTGCAAACGTGAGGATGGAAATTGCTAACCGTGAGGATGGGTTGCAAATTAATAAAGCTTCAGATCTGCACAATTTGAGCCCTCACCAGCACAAATGTGTTTATTCAAATGCATAACAATGTCAAACATGAATAAATAAAGAAATTAAAATCAAAAGTCAAAAGGTCAAAGGAAAAAGATGAATATAGCTAGATCTAGAATGTAGAGGATGGCAGACTAGGCTGAGGATAGACTTGCAAAGTTGAAAGCAACTCTTCAAGCATGTGCAAAGGCTAAAATCAGACTATTTATTGTGCTTGCATGAATATATACATGAAGAAGTCAAGTTAAAGAAAGGCAACTTGAAATAAGCCAAAAATGGAAGATCACATGTGAAGGCTAATAAAGAGGGTGGCTTCCTCTCTCTTGTCAACATCACCTTAAAAGGTAAAATCAACCTATACCTTAAAGTTTTCAAAAAATGCAGCTCACATGGTCAAATAAACAGCTATGTATTGCTGATAAAAGAGAATTGAAAAAGACTTGTCATAGATCAAGTTACAAGAAAAGAGGATGGCAGCAATGGCAATTCCGTAATTATGATGAAAAACTTGGAATGCTTGAAATAAGCTCCAACGGTCATCAAAGGGATTAGATCTCTATAAAATGCAAACAAACACTCCATTAGATCACACACAACACACTTGCATAAAAAGATCAAGCATCTTAAAGCTATCAAGAGCAAAAACACCCTCCCTTCATACTTTCTTTGATCCTACACTATATCTTTGTAAATCATTTGAGAAAGTATTTAGTATCATATCACTTTGTAATTTCCTTGTGAGTTACACTTGGAAATATTTGAAATTTGGTTGTAAGCTTGGTGAGGCTAAAGAATACACGGTTTGTAATCATCCTCGGTGTGAGGATTGATCTGTTTGAAAGTTAGTGAAATCTCACAAGGGTATGAGGACTAGACGTAGCCATCTTTGGGTGAACCAATATAAAATTGTGTGTGTGTCTCTCTTATTCTACTCCTACTCTTTTTCTCAACTTAGATCTAACGATAAGAAAAATCCCATCCTCGAGCTAGCCTCAGCGAGAGGATAGTTTTTAAAACACTTAGAAATTATTTTTACCAGCAAAATCCCTATTCAACCCCCCTTCTAGTGATATTTAGCTACATCAATTGGCATCAGAGCAAGGTTCTCTAAAAAATACACCTAACAGTGTAAGAGAAAAAGATCCAAAAAGAAAAATGTCAAAAGCTAAGTATATTCCTTAAGGAGGATCATCCAGCCGACCTCCCTACTTTGATGGTACAAATTACTACCACTAGAAAGGTAAGATGAGGCTATTTCTCAAATCATAAGACAACAACATGTGGTCTGTGGTGGAAAATGGAGAACATGTCATTAGAACCAACAACATAGATGCAACCTCCGATGAGAAACCTCAAGCACAATGGATGGCGGATGAAAATGCAAAGGTACTCCTAAACTCTAAAGCTCATTTATTTCTAACGTGTTCTTTGAGCAGGAAGAATATGATAGAGTTGAAGAGTGCAAAAATGCTAAGGAGCTCTGGGAAACTCTAAGGATCCATCATGAAGGATCAAGCCATGTAAAAGAAGCAAGGATAGATATGGGAGTAAGAGATTTCGAACTATTCAAAATGAAGGAGGAAGAAACTATTGATGAAATGTTCTCAAGGTTAATAGTCATATTAAACGACTTGAGATCTCTTGGAAAGGTATACTCCGTTCAAGAAAGGATAAGAAAAATCCTAAGAAGTTTACCAAAAGAATGGATGCCAATGGTAACTGCCATTACAGAAGCAAGAGATTTAACCAACATGAAATTAGAAGATTTGGTTGGAACTCTAAGATCTCATGAACCATTGTTGTTGGCTGACAAACCAAACAAAAAGGGAAGAATGATTGCTCTAAAAATCAGCCGAACAGAAAGTTCATCCTCCAAAAAGAATGAAGATGGCATAACAAAGGAAAACGCAAAGTATCCTCTGTCTGAGGATGAGGATGAACTCGCTCTGATTTCCATAAGACTTTAGAGGATGATAAAAAGAAGAGGACAGAATAGAGGATCCCCTCAAAAAGAAAAACTTGACAAAAGCCAAATAACTTGTTATGGATGCAACAAGATGGGACACTACAAAACTGAGTGTCCTAACTCTAGAAAATTTCCATACAAAAACAAATCCATGATGATTACTTGGGATGATAGTGATGAGTCATCCTCGGAGCAAGAAAAGGAAGAAGAGGTCAACCTTTGTCTCATGACAAAACCATAAACTGAAAAGGTAAGTATTTCTAATCTATGTCCTAATTGTGAAAATTTAGAAATTGAATTTGAAAGCCTCTTAAATGACTCCAACACTTTATTTCAAACATGTATATTTCAAAAAAACTAACTTGTTGAGATAAAGAAATAAAATGAAGAGCTTCAGAGAAAGAATGATGAATATGTTAAAATCATTCAAGATTTGCAGCAATCTCACTTTCAAAATTCTGAGAAACAAAAAAATTTAGTTGAAATTCATCCTCTTGACGAGGATGCAGAAAAGGAAATTTTGAAAACAGAGGTTAGGGAACAAAAAAAATGATATTTCCAACTTTGTCAAATCTACAAAAACATTTCAAAAGATAATGGGGTCTCAATCTGAAATATTTGACAAGGTTGGTATTGGGTTTAAAAGCTCTCAAAAACAAATATTATATGGAAACTTTTTCTTGCCTAAAAAACAAGAGGATAGGCCGAAATGCACTTTTGCAAAAAACTTGGGCATACCTCCAAAATTTGTCATGCTAAGAAGAAAGCTAACAATTTAAAGTTAGCTTGCTCATTCTGTGGTAAACATGGGCACCATGATTCTGTTTGCTATCATAAAAGGAATGTCCTCACAAGAGGAAAAACTAACCAACAAGGACCCAAAGTTATATAGGTACCTAAGTCTCTTTTAAACTCTAAAACAGGTTCATCCTCTAATCAACAAAAGAAAGCCTTGGTACTTGGACAGTGGTTGCTCAAGGCATATGACAGGAGATAAGCACTACTTCATGTCATTGGAGATAAAGGATGGAGGATCAGTCACATTTGGTAATAATGATAAAGCTCAAATAAAAGGAACACGTATTATTGGTAAGAATAATTCTGCAAAAATTGAAAATGTTCAATATGTGGATGGGTTAAAACATAACTTGCTAAGCATTAGTCAATTATGTGATAGTGGTTTTGAAATTATTTTTAAGCCTACTCTATGTGAGGTTAAGCACTCATCCTCGGGTAGAGTTTTCTTTTCCGGATTTAGAAAAAAGAATTTATATGAACTTTATCTTGATGATTTACCCACTGAATCTTGTTTTGTCTCTATTGAAAAAGATAAATGGATTTGGCACAAACGAGCGGGTCACACAAGCTTAAAAACTATTTCTAAATTGGCAAATTTAGAATTAGTAAAAGGTCTTCCAAAAATTAATTTTGAAAAAGACAAAGTTTGTGAAGCTTGTGTAAAAGGAAAACAAGTTAAAAGTAGTTTTCACTCTAAAAACTTTGTTTCAACAAATCATCCTCTTGAACTTATTCACATTGATCTTTTTTGTCCTATTAAAACTCCAAGTCTTAGTGGAAAAAGATATGGTTTTGTAATTGTTGATGATTTTTCTCGGTTTACTTGGGTTTTATTTTTAAAACATAAAGATGAAGCCTTTGAGGCATTCTACCATTTTTGCAAAAAGATTCAAAACGAAAAAGGATCAAAAATTGTTTCAGTAAAAAGTGACCATGGAGGTGAATTTGAAAATGAAGCTTTTAAAAATCTTTGTGAAGAAAATGGTATTTCTCACAACTTTTCTTGTCCAAGAACTCCCCAACAAAATGGGGTTGTTGAAAGGAAAAATAGAACTCTACAAGAAATGGCTAGGACAATTTTGAATGAAGCCAACATTGAAAAATATTTTTGGGCCGAAGCCATCAACACTGCTTGTTATGTTTCTAATCGTGCATCCATTAGAAAAATTTTAAACAAAACTCCATATGAATTATGGAAGGGGAGAAAACCAAATATTTCATATTTTCATATATTTGGGTGTTATTGCTACATTCTAAATAATAAAGAAAATTTAGGAAAGTTTGATCCAAAATTTGATAAAGGAATTTTTCTAGGATACTCTATAACGTCAAAAGGTTATAAAATATATAATCTTAGGACTCAAACTATGGAGGAATTCATGCATGTTATATTTGATGAGTTTGATGACTTGTGTTTAGAAAAATTGGATAAAAATGAAGAAGATGAACAGTCAACCTCTCAAGTACCCGGTCCTCACGGAGAGGATGAGTCTAACCCAACCTCTCAGCAACTTCCAAGAGGATGGAAAATAGTCACACATCATCCTCCAGATCTAATCATTGGGAATACTAAGGATGGCGTTAGAACCAGAAATTCTCTAAAGGAAAACACTACCAACATGGCCATGATATCACAAGTTGAACCCAAAACGATTGATCAAGCTATTGGTGATAAATCATGGGTTGAAGCTATGATGGAAGATCTCTCACAATTTGAAAGAAACAAGGTATGAAATCTTGTACCCCATCCTCTGGACAAAGCTATTATTGGGACTAAATGGACATTTAGAAACAAATTAAATGAAGATGGAGAAGTCATTAGAAATAAAGCAAGACTAGCGGCTCAAGGGTATAATGAACAAGAAGGAATTGATTATGATGAGACATTTGCACCCGTAGCAAGAAATGAAGCAATAAGAATCCTTTTAGCTTATGCTACTCATAAAGGTATTAAACTATTTCAAATGGATGTGAAAAGTTCCTTTTTGAATGGGTTCTTAAATGAGGAAGTGTGTGTTCGTCAACCTCCTGGGTTTGAGGATGAGAAGCGGCCAAACCATGTGTTCAAACTCTCAAAAGCTCTTTATGGGTTAAAGGAAGCTCCTAGAGCTTGGTATGAGAGGTTAAGTTATTTTCTAAAAGAAAATGGATTCATTAGAGGACATATTGATACTACTCTTTTCAAGAAGACACTTGAAAAGGATTTATTTATTGTTCAAATATATGTCGATGACATTATATTTGGATCCACAAATGAAAAGATGTGTAAAGATTTCTCAAATCTCATGCAGAGTGAGTTTGAGATGAGTATGATGGGGGAATTAAAATTCTTCCTTGGTTTGTAAATCAAACAACGAGATGATGGTATTTTTATATCACAAGAAAAATAAACCAAGGATTTGCTCAATAAATATAATATGAGTTCAGCCAAGAGTATGGAAACTCCTATGCACCCATCCTCCATACTCCACAAAGATGATGAAGGAACTCCAATATCTGAAAAGGAGTACAGAGGGATGATAGGATCCTTGTTGTATTTAACTGCCAGCAGACGGGACATAGTCTTTGTAGTCGGTCTTTGTGAAAAATTTAAACGAGAAGATTTAGTGGGTCCGTGAAATAATTATATGGCAGTTACCTAACTGCCTAGTAGGTTTGTGTGGAATAATTATATTGTGTAATGTGTGTATAAAAAAAGGCGAGATCATTGTTGAGACAAAATCTCTCAAATGATTTTAATGATAACAAAAATGCTTAAGAGATTATCATTATGGTTAATGACTAACATGTGTTCTTGAGTGTATTCATACAAGAAAATAGGTTGTTAATCATTAAGGCAAAAGGAAGTAAAATATGATTCAAATCTAAGGATGGAAATTGCTGCAAAACTGCGGATGGAAATTGCTGCAAACGTGAGGATGGAAATTGCTAACAGTGAGGATGGCTACAAATTAATAAAGCTTCAGATATGCACAATCTGAGCCCTCACCAGCACAAATGTGTTTATTCAAATGCATAACAATGTCAAACATGAATAAATAAAGCAATTAAAATCAAAAGTCAGAAGGTCAAAGGAAAAAGATGAATATAGCTAGATCTAGAATGCAGAGGATGGCAGACTAGGCTGAGGATAGGCCTGCAAAGTTGAAAGCAACTCTTCAAGCATGTGCAAAGGCTAAAATCAGACTATTTATTGTGCTTGCATGCATATATACATGAAGAAGTCAAGTTATAGAAAGGCAACTTGAAACAAGCCAAAAATGGAAGATCACATGTGAAGGCTAATAAAGAGGGTGGCTTTCTCTCTTGTAAACATCACCTCAAAAGGTGAAATCAACCTATACCTTAAAGTTTTCGAAAAATGCAGCTCGCATGGTCAAATAAACAGTAAAGAAATCATTTTACTCACACATAGCACAATGCTTCTTTAGAGTGCAAAATGCTCTCTGCCTACAACATACAAATTACAGTCATGCTTCCCGTTTTTTTACACACACATTATATGATATAATTATTCCACAGAAACTTTATAGATAATTAGGTAACTGCCATATAATTATTCAAAAAACCCACAAAATCTTCTCTTATAAACTTTCCACACATGTGGCTTACTAACAACCCCTGTAGCCGTTAATGCATCAGTAATTACTCCCTCATCAGTAACTACTTCCCTATCAATATCTCGCCCTACAAAAGCAGATGTCCTCAAGTCTTAGTTTAGGAAATTGACTTCAGATGTTTAACTCATCTTTGCATGTTGCATCGTCGACTCTTTGACCTTCCATTGGGCAAGCACTTTTCGGATAGTATCTTTGTCATTATCAACAATTATATTGGCCAACACTAATTCTTGTTCTATGTTATTGGCATTGTCACTTGACAATTCTTAAGGTAAATTGGCTTGCACATTATAATTCTTGATTGCCCTCTTCAATAATGACACATGAAACACCGGATGAATACAAGATGATTCAGGTAACTTAAACTTATTAGTCACTGCTCCAACTTTCTCCAAAATCAGTAATGGTCTGTAGTAACGTGGATATAATTTTGGATAGATGCTAGCACCCAAGGTAACATGACCATGATGTCGTAATTTCAGAAATACCCAATCACCAATGGCAAACTTTGTATCCATCATCTTCTTATTTGCATGATTTTTCATTTGGTTTTATGCCCTTTGCAATTGATACTTTAGTTGTTTAATGGCTTCATCCCTATCCTGCAATTCTCTTTGAATTGCTTCTGCCTTAATTTCCCCAAGCATAAACCGATTCAAAATAGACAGAGGTCGCCCATAAACACACTCAAATGGCATGCTATCAGTAGGCACATGGAATTAGGTATTATACCAATATTTAGCCCAATAAAGCTACTGCATTCATTACTTAGGGTGGTCTACAGTAAAAAATGGATAAATGTTTCTAAGCATTGGTTAATCACCTCTGTTTGACCATCAGTTTGAGGATGGTATGTGGTGCTCATTTGTAATTGAGTGTCTTGCAGTTTGAAAATTTCCTTCTTAAATGAACTCACAAAAATTGGAACTCACTCACTAAGAATGGAAGCTGGAATGCCATGCAAACGTACCACCTCCCTTATGAAAATATCAACTAAAAACCTTGTCGTATATGGATGCTTGAAGGGGATGAAGTGGCTGTATTTTGAGTGTATATCCCCAACAACTAGGATAGCTTCATAACCCTTAGACTTAGGGGGTCCAGTGATGAAATCCATTGATATCTCCTCCTAAATCTGATTTGGAATGTTAAGAGGTTGCAACAATCCTCTTGGGGAAGCAACCATGTATTTTTTGTGTTGGCAAACAACACAAGCTCTAACATACTCCAACACAATTTTAGTTATACCAAACCAAAACAAATTGGCAGCCAGTCTTCTATAAGTTATATACAAACAAGAATGCCCCCTTAAGGAGTTTCATGAAATTATTTTAGCATTTTAAGAATGCTCTCAGATTTCCCAAACATTACCATCCTTCCCTTATAAAACAATACCCTTTTATATAAGAGAACCCCTTCTTTACCTCATGGCCCGATTTCAAAGTTGTTATGATCTTGAATAGCTTGGAATATTTATGTACCTTCTCTTCCAATTGCTTGCTTCTTAACCAAATCGGTTGATGAATCATATTGATAAATTATAGTCCTTCATGAACTCGAGTAAGGGCATCAGCACCCTTGTTTTCTAGCCCCAACTTGTAGATGATGTCAAATTAATACTCCAATAACTTGGCTACCCAATTATGTTTGAAGGAGTGGTTATTCGTTGTTTAAGCAATTGTTGTGCGAAGTTAGGGAGTGCCAAAACTGGTGCAATAGTGAGTTTAACTTTGAGCTCCTCAAAAGCCTTGTGCGCCTCATTTCCCCAATTGAACCCCTCTTTTTTTGTTTATTTAGTAAGAGGTTTAGCAATCTTGCCATAGTCTCTTATGAACTTCCTATAGTAACCCGTGAGACCAAGAAATCCCCTCAGCCCCTTAACATTCTTTGGAACTGGCCACTTTTGGACACATTGAACTTTATTGGGATCCACAGCTACACCCTTCTTAGAAATTACGTGGCCTAGGTAATCAATTTTGGCTTGACCAAATGAACATATCTTTATGGTTAGCCACTAATTTATGTTGCTTCAAAAACTCTCTCAAATACTTCAATGGGACTCCCAATTTGAACTATAGATCAAAACATCATCAAAGAACACTAACGCAAATATTCTCATCATTGGTATGAAAATATCATTCATTAAAGATTGAAAAGTGGAAGGTGCATTCATCAAACCAAAATGCATTACCATGAATTCATAGTGGCCCTCATGAGTTTTGAATGCAATGTTGTGGTTGTCTTCCTCCTTCACCTGTACTTGATGATATCCAGATTTAAGGTCGAGCTTGGTGAAATATTTGGCACCATCTAGTTCATCCAAGAGTTCCTCAATAACTAGAATAGGGAATTTATTAGAGATAATGACCTTGTTCAAAGCCGTATAGTCAATGCACATCCTCTATGTGTTGTCTTTCTTCTTCATCAAAATTACCAAGCTAGAATATGCGCTCTAACTAGGTTTGATTACCCTAAACCCCAATAATCCTTCCACTTGCTTCTTGATCTTATCTTTATGATGATGTGGGTAACGGTAAGGCATTAAGTTCATAGGTCCTATTCATTCCTCTATGAAAATAGCGTGATCTTTCCCCTTCTAGGAGGTAGCCTCTTGGGTACATAAAAATTTGCAGCATAAAGAGGTTGAATTGTGTTGGCCAAATTTGATAACTTAATGATAATTTATAAATACATAAAAAAACTAGTTCAGTTTTGGTGACTTACATGGAGTAGAAACAAACAGATTCAAAGGCAACAAGCAAAGAAAGCGTAAATGATTTGACACGACGATTTATCCTGGTTCACCACTAGTTTTGATACATCTAATCCCCTTATTCATAAGACTTTAATCAACTAATCCAAATACTTTGAATTACAAGTCAGTCTTCCTAAACAGCATGACAACCCCAGACTTTTGATGAACTAACCACCTTGACCCTACAAGCCAAATCTTCTCCTAATCACCTGACAACCCCATATTGAAGAATGAACTAAACCACTATTGGGTTGGATACAAAAGATTGGAACTTGAGTAGTTGCTTATAACAATGTTGTTAATAATAATACCTTGCACACTCTAAGAAAATAACACTCTAAATATTTCTAACTGGAACAAGTGTTTCTCTCTTTGAACTCTAAGACTACTATTTTCTACTTTTCAATGATTTTCTTCTTGAACCTTGAATATCTATTTATAGTTAATATTTGGCCTTCAATTTAGTTCTTGTTTAATTCTAAATTTATTTTGTTCGGATTGCGTTTGTAAATTATTCAAATTGATTATGTTCCTTTTTTGTTTCTAAATTATTCAAATTGATTATGTTCCTTTTTAGTTTAGATTCAAATTGTAAATTCTTCAGATTGATTATGTTCGTATTTTATTCAGATTGCGTTTGTAAATTCTTGAGATTAATTATGTTCATATATTATTGTAGACAAATCTTCTATAAATCTTCTACAAATTTTAATCATATATTTTTTCACACTCTACAAAAACTCTAAACATAAAATGAATTTGGTTTCAACAAATTTATATTTTAAATGTTGTCCTAACTCTTTATCCTTATCAGTAGCCTGAAAAACCATCTCATTGGATAGTAGTAAGTCGTCCACTAATTGTTTACATTTCCTCAAAAAACTTTACAAGGCCATTGGTTGCTAGACAACACCTATGCCTTCTCCGATTTGGACCCATTACCCCTTCAATTTAAATTTCATCACTCTCTCCTTATAATCCACCCACATTATCCCTATTGCTTCCAACCAATCCATCCCCAACATTAAGTCCACCCCTTCTAAATCAAACAAAACAGCTTCGATGGTCAATTTTATCATTTGATACCCAAATTTGATTGGTTCTGGGTTTGTTAAATCTTAACGGTTTCTTGTCTTTCCATGTGTTTAGCATACGACAAGATATTTAAGTGTGACCTTTAATATAGCAAGTAGTACATAAATCATAAGAGGGAACAAGCTTAGGTTGAATTACTTTTTCTTGAAATCCTATTCATTTTTTTACTATTCCTACTAACACCATAAATCATAGATGCATACTTACTTCTTTCCATACCATTCTCAAGAAAATCTTAAAATACTTCATCATTCTGATCAGAGCTACATGTGGTAATTTCAATTGATATTGAACTATAATTACTTTTTAGAGTTAGATTTTTAGCCTTAAGTTTAGCAATATCAAATTTCAAATTTGCATTTTTTGTTTCAAGTTCAGTAATATCAGTTTTCAAAGTTGTATTATCTGTCATAAGTTCAGTAGCATTGATTTTCAGAGTTTCATTTTCTATTTTAAAAATTCGGCACTTTGATTCTTTAAAACATTAACTTTTTTAGGTAGATTTGTATTTTCTTTCTTAAGTGTTTTCAGTGTTAAAGAAAATTTATGATTCTTATTTAAAAATAATCATTTATAGTAGTAACTAAATTACATCAAATAAAGTAAGAAAATAACTCAATTTCTTCATCTGTTATTTCACTTCCAGAGTCAGAATATGTGTTGGATCTAGAGGCAGAGTTGGTATGAACCATCACAGTCAAATTTGTGTGATCTTCATCGTTAGAGCATTCATCATAATCATTCCATGTAGCCACCAAACTCTTCTTTTTGGGTCTACAATATTTCCTCTAATGTTTCAACTTCTCCATATTTGGACCATTCTGACCCGATATGTCCAGGTTCATTACATCCATAGCAAATGATGATTTTCTTGACATATTTATCATATTTTCCTTTATTTGATTGCTAGAATATCTTTGGGAAAATTTATCATTTCTGTTGTGCCACATCATTTGAACTTTTCTGCATATAAACATCAATTCCTCTTCCTCTAAGCTTCATTCTGATCATTTGAATCATTATCCTCTAATTTTGTTGTTGCCTTTAGAACTGTCTTTTATTTGGATCTAAAACAAAGGTTGGTTTCTTCTTCTTGGGCTTATTCTCTATAAGCTCCATTTCATGAAAGGTAGTGATCTTAGGTCTCCACTTGCTTTTTAGTCTCCTCAATATCTTATTCACATGATTAGTAGTACTATAATTCTTTTCATGTACCTTTAATCCTGAGACAAGAGTCTTGTTTCAATGTCTTCATCTTCTTCCATCTTAAAAAACTCATACTTTTTGACTATGAGATTGGCCTTTGCTTCTTGAACTTGCTTGCTTCCTTCATATGGTGACTTACTTGGAGTAGAAGCAATCAGATTCTAAGGCAGCAAGCAATTAAAGCATAAATAATTTGACACATAGATTTATCCTTGTTCACCATTAACTTGGCTACATCTAGTCTCCTCATTAAGATGACTTTAATCCACTAATTCAAATACCTTGAATTACAAAGCACATGATCCTCCAAGTCAGTCTTTCCAAACAGCCCTACAACCCCAGATCTTTGAGGAACTAACCACTTTGACCCTACAAGCCAAGTCTTCTCTTAACAACATGACAACCCCAAATTGAAGAAGGAACTAAACCATTTACAGGTTTGATACAAAAGATTGTAACTTAAGTAATTTCATATAACAAAGCTGATAATAATAATAATAATAATAATAATAATAATAATAATAATAATAATAATAATAATAACTCTCACACTCTAAGAAAACAACACTCGAAATATTTATAACTTGAACAAGTGTTTCCCTCTTTGAACTCTAAGAATACTCTTTTCTGCTTTTCGATTATTTTCTTCTTCAGTCTTGAGAATTATTTAAAGTTAATTTTTGGGATTCAATTTAGTTCTTGTTTAATTTTGAATTGTATTTCGTTCAGATTGCGTTTGTAAATTATTCAAATTATTTATTCCTTTTTTTGTTTAGATTTGGATTGCAAATTCTTCAGATTGATTATGTTCGTATTTTGTTTGGATTGTGTTTGTAAATTCTTCAAATTGATTTGTTCATATTTTGTTGTAGATAAATCTTTATAAAATCTTTTAAAAATCTTGATCATATTCATACTCTTTGAAGTCAAATATACTGTTCCCATAAAATACTTTAGTTATCATCAAAATTCTAAGTATAAAATGAATTTGGTTCCAACAAATTCATCTTTTAACTGTTGTCCTAAATCTTTACCCTTATCATCAACCAGCTAAAACATCTCTTTGCATAGTAGTAACCCATCCACTAATTGTTTCCACTTCCTCAACAAATTTACAAGGCCATGGGCTGCTCGACAACACCTTTTCCTTCTCTGAATTGAACCCATTGTCTCTTCTATTTAAATTCCATCATTTTCTCCTTCCATTCCCTCCATATTCTCCCTATTGTTTCCAACCATTCTTTCCCCAACACTAAGTCCACCCCTTCTAAATCAAACAAAACAGCTTCAATGGTGAATTTAGTATTCCCAACCTCAACTTCAATATCATAACATTTTCCATGTGTGATAATTTGAAATCCACACCTAGTTTGATATTCATTGTTTTAGTTCGCTTTATGGGTCAACTGATATGATCCTAATAGTCATGGTTTACTTTAAGGATCGTTCTAGGTCGAAAACTTATAAATTTGAGTGAAAAAATCGCGTATAGCTGGAGAATGCGATAAACAGCGCTATGAAACTCCGATGTGGCCGATTCCAAAAACAAGGTGAAAGGTGACGTTCTGAAACGCAAGTTAGGCTTTTGAATCATCGAAAACCAGTATATAGAACTCGAGATACGAAAATTGGAAGAATTGGAGTATTAGGGTTTGATGTAAAGGAAACTCAATATTATTATTCAGCAAAGAAAACCAAGAACAAAATGGTGCCACAATCTAAGGATTGATAAACCAAGAAGAACGCCACACGGGTTAACAACCTTGATAAGTTCAAGATGAATTATTTCAAGAACTCTAGAGAGCAAAGCCTCACAAAAACAATATTCAAAATCTGCCTTAAGAAAAACAAGGGTTTGCCTTTTTTAATTGCAACTCCTAAAAAGTTCTCTAAATTTGGCCCAACTGAAATTTTTATAGTTACACCCAAATTTCTTATTAATTTAGTCTATTACTTTAATTAAAACTAATATTAAAATTTGATAACACATAAATACCGCCTTCATTCCTTAACTTCTTCAATTTGGGTTAAGCAATTGACTATCTTGGGCTTCAATTCTTCATGAGTTGTACTTGCTTCAAATAAAGTGGCTATCAAGTAATTTAGAACCTCCTTCGCCTTCTTTGACCTTGCTCTTGTCATTGGGGTTCCAAGACCTTGAATATCCTCTAGGCTTTCTTTCTTAGTTATGCATTTTATGTCCTCATCATTCCCTCCTTGAACTGAATTTGCCCTCAAATTACAATCTTATTCAACTTCATCATAAAGAGACAAATCAACCACATTAAAAGTAGGACTAACACCATACTCATCTGGAAGATCTATTTTGTAGGCATTATCATTAATTTTGGATAGCACTTGAAAAGGTCCATGTCCCCTTGGTTGGAGCTTAGATTCCCTTTGAGAAGGAAACCTTTCCTTCCTTAAATGAACTCAAACCCAATCACCTGGTTCAAACACAACCTTTTTCCTTCCTTTATTAGCTTGTCGAGCATAGCTATCCACTTTCTTTTCAATTTGTGCCTTTACATTCTCATGTAATTTTCGAACATATTCAGCCTTAGCATTCCCATCCTTATGAATTAGAATAGAACTATTTGGCAAAGACATTAAATCAAGAGGGGTGAGAGGGTTAAAACCATAAACAATTTCAAAGGGAGAATAACGAGTAGTGCTATGAACAACCCTATTATAGACAAACTCAACACGGGGCAAACATTCTTCCCATGTCCCAATATTCTTTTGGATTACAACCCTAAGAAGAGAAGAAAGAGTTTGATTTACTGCCTCAGTTTGGCCATCAATTTGTGGGTGGCAAGTCGTGGAAAAGAGAAGTTTAGTTCCAAGCTTACCCCAAAGTGTCCTCCAAAAGTGACTAATGAATTTAGTGTCTCGGTCACTCACAATGCTTCTGGGTACACCATGAAGTCTAATTACTTCTTTAAAGAACAAATCTGCCACGTGACAAGCATCATCCACTTTTCTACAAGGTATAAAGTGAGCCATCTTGGAGAATCTGTCCACCACCACAAAAATTGAATCTTTTCCGCTCTTAGATCGTGGAAGACCTAAAACAAAATCCATAGAAATATCAATCCAAGGGGAGTTAGGTATTGGTAAAGGAGTATACAAACCATGAGACATAGCTTTAGACTTAGAATTCTTACAAACAATGCATCTTTCACACAATTTGCGGACATCACATTTCATGTGTGGCCAATAAAAATGTTCATGCAACATGTCTAAAGTCTTTTGTACTCCAAAATGTCCCATTAGTCCCCCCTTATGTGTTTCCTTCACAAGCAAATCCCTAATGGACCTTTTTGGCAAACATAACCTCTTTTCTTTAAATAAATAGTCATTATTCTTAAAATACCCATTTTGGGCAGCATGCACACAAGATTTATATATTTGAGAAAATTCGGGATCATGTTCATACAATTCCTTAATTACCTCATAACCAATAAACTTAGTTTCAAGAGTAGAGAACAAAATATACCTTCTTGAAAGTGCATCAGCAACAACATTTGACTTACCTTTTTTATGTAGGGTAATTAAGGGCAACACCATTAATTTTCTCACTAAAGTAAGAAATGGGATGCCCCTCTTGCATTAAAATAGCCCCTATCCCAACATTTGATGCATCACATTCAATTTCAAAAGATTTCAAAGAAATTAGGCAATGAAAGAATAGGTGCATGAGTCAATTTTTCTTTGAGGGTAGCAAATGCTTGTTCTTTTTTTTCACCCCATTTAAATCCCACATTCTTTTTAATCACTTCATTTAAAGGTGCAGCTAATGTACTAAAATCTTTAACAAACCTCCTATAGAAACTAGCTAAGCCATGAAAGCTTCTTACCTCGTTAACATTCTTAGGAGTTGGCGACTCCTGAATAGCTTTCACCTTTTCTTGATCAACCTGCACTCCCTGTGAGCTAATAACAAAACCAAGAAAAACTACATGATTTATATATAAAACACATTTTTCCATGTTTGCATACAATTTCTCATGCCTAAGAGCTTCCAACACACTTCTTAAATGCAAAAGATGATCATAGTAAGATTTGCTATAAATCAAAATGTCATCAAAGTAAGCCACAACAAATTTCCCTAAAAACTCTCTTAACACATGGTTGATCAACCTCATGAAAGTGCTAGGCACATTTCTTAGTCCAAAAGGCATGACTAACCATTTATACAAGCCATATTTTGTTTTAAAGGTTGGTTTCCATTCATCTCCTTCTCTAATCCTAATTTGATGATATCCACTTTTAAGATCAATTTTTGGAAACACACAAGCACAGTGCAATTCATCCAACAAATCATCTAATCTAGGAATAGGATGTCTATACTTTGCCGTGATATTATTGATGGCTCTACAATCAGTGCATATCCTCTAAGTTCCATCTTTTTGAGGTACAAGAATAACGAGGACTGCACATGGACTTAAGCTTTCTTGCACCAATCCCTTTTGCATCAAGTCTTCAACTTTCCTTTGGATTTTTTGGGTCTCTTGGGGGTTAGCTCTATATGTTGGCCTATTGGGCAATGAAACACCTAGAATGAGATCAATTTGATGTTCTATACCACTTATAGGTGGTAGGCCTTGAGAAACCTCTTTGGGAATTACATCTTCAAAATCCTGCAACAAAGAAACAACTTCACTAGGAAAATAATTGGTAAGATCTACAACCTTTAAGTCACTCTCCTTGCTTAAAAGCAATAGCAATGGCTTTTTTAATTGCATAGCCTTTTTAACCTCTTTTTCTTTTATGAATAAATTTTGTATTTCTCTCTTTCTTTTCATTCAGTTTTTCTTTTCCCTCTTTCTTTTGACTCTTTTTTTCTTTTCTCTCTTTCTTTTCTTTTTCTTTTCTCTCTTTTTTTCTTTTCTCTCTCATTTTGGATTCATCCTCACCAACCTCTCTTGGAGACAAAGGAGCAAGAGTAATTTTGTGTTCTTTATGTATAAAAGAGAACTTATTTGTATAACCATCTTGGTTACTTTTCTTATCATACTACCATGGTCTTCCAAGAAGTAAATGACAAGCCTCCATCGGAACTACATCACATATAACTGTATCCTCATACTTCCCAATAGAAAAACTCACTTCCACCTGCTCACTCACAATTTGCTCGCCTTCCTCATTAAGCCATTGAAGTTTGTATGGTTCTGGATGGGGTTTAGTCACTAGGTTCATTTTTGCTACCATTCTTGCACTTGCAACATTAGTGCAGCTTCCTCCATCTATAATTAAAGAACATAATTTACCTTGGATGAGACATCGAGTATGAAAAATGTTCTCCCTCAACAAATTCTTCCCCATTCTCTTCATCACTAGATGTAGCAGATTCAGAAGATGACCCGCTAGAAATATCTCCATTCTCCTTAAACAACATGGTCTTCTTAGTTGGACATTTAGAAGCTATGTCCTCTTCCCAAGCATTTGTAACATTTAATTTCACTACTTTTTGTTTTCTTATGAGCATCATTGGATTTATTTTGAATTCTCTGAGGTGCAACTATGGATGTGTTTGATGAAGTACTTCCCTTCTTCTTATTTATAACCTTCCAACTATAGGTGTTAAAGTTAGAAGAATTCTTTCTGACGCCTTTTCTTTCAGTTGTTGTTCTATCTTAGTAGCTTGATGCACTAAGTCTTCCAACTCCATATAATTTTGTAATTCCACAACATCACTTACATCACTATTCAGCCCCTGTAAGAAACGTGTCATAGAAGCTTCCCTATCTTCACTAATATTTGCTCTAATTAAGCACACCTCCATCTCCTTATAATAATCATCCACACTTTTCCTACCTTGTGTGAGCCTTTGAAGCTTATTGTGAAGGTCTCTATGATAGTAAGAAGGAAAAAATCTCTTTATCTCCACCCAAGTATCCACCATTGGTTCTTCACACCTCACTCTTTCTTTTTGTAATTGGTTCCACCAAATGAGTGCATAATCAGTAAATTCCATTGCTGCCACCCTTACCTTCTTCTCTGTCGTGTAATTATTGCATGAAAAGAGTTGTTCAATTTTCATCTCCCACTCAAGGTAGGCCTCTGGATCACTTTTTCCTTGAAAAGATGGTATTTTAAGCTTCACTCCCTCTATTCTATCTCCTCTACCACCAACTTCAGTTTCTCTTCTCCTCCTCCTACCTCCATCATCACCATGATTTTCTTGATTTTCTAACTGTTCAATTCTAGCATGTAAATCTTCAGTATGTTCCCTCGACATTCTTTGCATTTGAGCAGTTATAGCCTCCACTAACAATCTGTTGTTTACTCCTGGAGGAGGGCTATCATCACCACCTATTCCTGCCATACTTTAAACAAACAAAAGAAAACAAGTAAAGTGAAAAAAAAATAAAGGACCTCACCACATAGCTCACGTGTTTACACTCTTGAATTTATCACTCGTGTTTCACTCAATTTGGCTTTTTTATATATAATGAATCTCTCTTGCCTTTTTCCACTCAATTGCTCTCTTTAAGTTCTTAATTGAATTAACAAGAACTTTAATATTTTGAACTAGAAATCAGTATGAAGAATTTAGAGTAACACAAAGCAGTAGTAATGTGATCGGAAAATTAATCTAAGGAATTTTGTCAAACAGGTAGTGTGCACTACTTTTAACAATACTATTTGTTTTTTATTTTTTGTATTTTTTTTTTCTTGTATGTTTTTTTTTGAATTTTTTAATTTTGTATTTTTTTTTTCAAGTAGCAGCAATACACCAATTAACTAAGAACAAAAATTCAACAAAACAACACAACCAACAATTTAGGTTTCACAAGAAAAAAAAATGCATAAACAAAATTTTCCTTAATTCCAAACCTAGAGATAAGCTCTAGTACCAAATGATATGATCTTAATAGTCATGGTTTACTTTAATGATCGTTCTAGGTCGGAAACCTACAAATTTGAGTGAAAAAATTGCGTATAGCTGGAGAATGCGATAAACGGCGTTGTAAAACTCTGATTCGGCCGATTCCAAAACGAGGTGAAAGATGACGTTCTGAAATGCAAGTTAGGCTTTTGAATCACCGAAAATCAGTATATAGAACTCGAGATATGAACGCAGGTTACTGATCACGAAAATGGGAAGAATTGGAGTATTAGGGTTTGATGTAAAGGAAACTCAATATTATTATTCAGCAAAGAAAACCAAGAACAAAATGGTGCCACAATCTAAGGATTGATAAACCAAGAAGAACGCCACAAGAGTTAACAACCTTGATAAGTTCAAGATGAATTCTTTCAAGAACTCTAGAGAGTAAAGCCTCACATAAACAATATTCAAAATCTGCCTTAAGAAAAATAAGAGTTTGCCTTTTATAATGGCAACTCCTAAAAAGTTCTCTAAATTTGGCCCAACTGAAATTTTTACAGTTACACCCAATTTTTTTATTAATTTAGTCTATTAATTTAATTAAAACTAATATTAAAATTTGAAAGCACATAAATGTCGCCTTCATTCCTTAACTTCTTCAATTTGGATTAAGCAATTGACTATCTTGGGCTTCAATTCTTCATGAGTTGTACTTGCTTCAAATAAAGTGGCTATCAAGTAATTTAGAACCTCCTTCGCCTTCTTTGACCTTGCTCTTGTCATTGGGGTCCTAAGACCTTAAATATCCTCTAGGCTTTCTTCCTTAGTTATGCATTCTATGTCCTCATCATCAACCAAGTGCTTTCACCAATTTCCTAGCAATGCAAAAATGTTGCACCACTATCAACCAAGAGTAAAATGGGTACTCCGTTGATTTTAGCCTTTAATTTCATGGTCCTTAGTCGCTTGTTTTCAACCTCAGTGGTGTTTCTCGAATACATGAAGTTGTACTCCTCTTCATTTTCGACTTCATCTTCTTCTTTCTCATCCTCCATGACCTTGGCCTCACAATCTCCTTCATTGGGTTCATCTATCACCATTACTTTAAAATGACGGTTAGGACATTGTTGTTGGGGGTGATAATTTCCCACACACTTGTAGCATAGCCCTTTCCTCCATCTTTCCATCAACTTATGATACGACAGGTGCCTAACCCCTTTGTCTTGTGGCATATCATGCTTGAAATCACCCTTGTTATACATTTTTCGCCCAAACTAATCTCCATTTTCCTTGATTGACTTCCCATAACCCCATTCTAATCTCCATTTTCCTTCATAGTACAAAATGCTCTTTACCTACAACATACAAATTATAATCATGATCCCCTTTTTTTAGACACAGATGAAACAATATAATTATTCCACTGAAACCTACTAGGTAGTTAGCAAACTGCCATATAATTATTCCACATACCCACTAAATATTCTCTTATAAACTTTCTCCATACATGCCTAACTAACAGCCCCTGTAGCAGTTACTACATCAATAACTGCTCCCCTATCAATTTTCAATTGGTCTAACAAAATTGGGATACTACAATTGCTAAATAGAATCAAATGAATTGCAAATGAAAGCTTAGATATGTCGTATAACTTTCATGAAGACATCATAGCCTAATTGAGAGTAAAAAAAAAAGGTGAAAAGTGAACTTTTGTTCAGTTGCGCTTGTGTTCTGAAAATGTTGTCTCGCCTAGCAAATTAACATAAAAATTCATTTTACATTTATGAAAAATATTGGTCGGAGAGCATGGTGACACGCCATGTGACCAATATTAATTTTATGCGTTGATTTTTACCTCTGTAGGCGACCAGAGGCATCATCAGGCGACCATACCTAGTATATAAGTGAAAAATCCAATTTGTAGGTCATTCTTGGACCTTGGGAGCTTTGGAAAGACGACAAAATACTCGGGAACACTAGAAAACAAGAAATTTAAGAATGAATGAGTCTTTATATGTGTAATTATTTCTTTCTCATTGTTTTTATTTCCTTGAAAATGTGTAATTAAAACATAATTTTGATCTTAAATCAACTAAGAGATTATGTGTTTAGGGTTTAGGAAAAAATAGTAAAGAGAATTAAGTAATAATTCAATAAAGGAATTCAGTATTTAGGGTCAAGTTTGGAACTGAGGTTGGATTCGAAGTGAAGTTCATCCCTGACTTTTCTCATTATAAATTTCAAACTTTTGTTTGTTTGAAAAATACTAAAGTAATTTAGAAACTTTTTGTTCAATTAAGCACTTAAAATATAATTTAATAGTATAACGTAATCTTTGTGTTCACCACTCGATATTACCATTTTACTATTACTTACAATGATCCTGTACACTTGTTAAAATCGCTATCTATTACTATGAAAAAATATACTAAAAGTGATGTATCAAGAACCTTGCCATTCTCATTTGATTAAAGAACGTTGTACATTTTATGTTTAAGCTCCCTTAAACACAACTCAAGAAAAACATCAGGAAAACAAAGTCATGGACTCAAATTTACGGGTGGTAATAGGTCAGGCCAAACCAGACTTTGAAAGGCATGAGTTTGGCCTACGATTAATTATTGTAGCCTGAGTCTGACCTATAGTTTATCATAGACTTTTTTTTTCAGTCTGACCTGACCTGAAAGCTTATTTCACATTAAAGTATTTAAATAGTATATTTTATATTTTTTTAAATAGGTTAAACTAGACTTTTATACATAACAAAATCTAAAAAAAAAATATAACTAGCAAGTATGCAACAACCTTCCAAAAAAATAAATAAACAAAATGAACCCATAATTAATTTAAATTAATAGTCTTTAAAAAAACTTAAACCTAACATATTTATTAAACAGGTCAAGTCAGACCAGACCATAAATACATGAGACCATAGGTCCCTGACGGACATTCTAACCTATTTTCACCCTTACTCAAAGTCTAACAATTGCAAATCGTATGGAATGAAGTGGTGGTGTTTCCATGTTGGGAACTTTTTTTTTACTAAAGAAAAGCTTGACGTTTTTCTAAAATTTACTATATAAAAAATTTAATTAAAATTTTAAAAATAATAATAATAATAATATGCTTCCGAAAGTTTATTAGAATTACTTAAATTAATTTTATAATATTCAAAATGACTTTCTTGTGGAGTACTACATGCTAAATAACTTGATCCTAAACATAAATCAAAATATAGTATCTTTATATCGTTATAAACTTCAACTGTCTTAATCTTTTGTTTAGGCACTCATATACTTTTATCATGCCTTTCGGGAAAGAATTTCAAACAAATCTAATTCATGATTACTTTTTTAACCAATATTTTTTACACCATTCTAAAATATAAATATAGATTTTACTAATATATCTTTAATTACTTTATGATCCTCTTATGATCCACAAGCACATACTTCTCCAGTAAAGATGGCAGCAAAAAGCAAATATATGATTTTGTTTTGGTTGTATGAGACCCTCACTTCAGAAAATTTTGGGGAGCGGACACTTCTTATGGGTTCAAGTATGAGTGGTTGTTCAAGTGTGAGTGGTTGAGTCTCACATTGTCTATAATGAATTAAATGTTGGATAAACAAGAGTGGTGATTTATATATCATTTACCTTAAAGTTTTGGATTGAGATGTGGTCTCAAAGTCCCTTGTTGTTTTGAAACATTTGGTGAATATCCAATTAGAGATCGAGTCTAGTGTTGTGGATGACTCCCACCTCTAGATGAACCCAGAATAAGTGGTATCGAAATCATGCTTCATGTAACACCCCGATTTTTAAAAGCGAGAGTGTATTTTTTTTTTAAAACAAATTCATAAAACAAAGAAATAAATAACGAAATACCTTTGGATAAATATTTAAGTCATAACCCAACGACAATTAAGTCGACATAATTTACAAGCAGCGGAATAGTTTTTGAAATATGAATCCAAAGTATTTACACATCAAAAAGTTGTACATGAGACCCATCAAAAATAAAATGTTATGCTGACAACTATTGGTATAGGTACAGTCTTCCAATTTAAAATAAACACAATCCAAAAGAAAGACCTCTAGTCCCTATACATCAACCTAATCTGATCATTCTACAAAAAACTATACATTATGAGTGATCTTCACGCGCCCCGCAAGATCCATCTAACATAGCTCTAGTCAGGTGTTTCCAACTACATTCTCATCCACAGGGTACGAACCGGTAGGATGGTCCTGGTTCTCATCTGAGGGCAAAGCCCAGATTTCCACAATAGTGTAAAGGGTCACCAACCGAAATTAACAATTAACACATAACATTTAAATTTCTAAATGCACAAAATAACCTTTCAACTTAGCATGAACCTTAAAAGGGTTTCCATATGCTAAAAATTCATAAACAAGGTTGATTAATGAAGTTTTTAACAAAACAACACTGCTGTATTCGAATACAGCATCTCTATATTCGAATACAAGGTTGTTTCAGCATTCAGCATCAAAAACAGCTTGTCTATATTCGACTACACCAGTTTGTATTCGACTACACAGTAAGTCAGTAGCAAAACAACATGTCTGTATTCGAATACACATCAGACAGCAGCAGAAAAACAGCAAAATTCAGTATTTTTCAACTTTTTAAAGGGTTCGAAATCAATCAACACTTACACACAAATCCAAACAACCACACTTAGCAATTATAGCACAATCACCACGACATCTTGAGTTTCGAAATAGTTTTGCAATCAATCACATTTACACACGATTCCAAAACATCCACACTTGGCATTTATAACACATTTACCACGACAACTTAAGTTTCAAAATGGTTTTGCAATCAAAACATCCACACCTGACAATTATAACACAATCACCACGACAACTTATGTTTTGAAATGGTTTTGCAATCAATCACACTCACACACAATTCCAAAACATAACACTTAGCAATTATAGCACAATCACCACGACAACTTGAGTTCAAACACTCAATCATAATCTTGAATCAAACACGACTCGTGTGCCAAGCGCCCTAATGCAATGCGTATATGCCAAAATGCATGGACTCGGAATTCCAAACCAAAACCCTTCTCGAAGGGCCGTAAATCATAATTGTACCGCCTATCATAGGCCAGAGTACTTAATTACCGAGGTGCCACCTATCACGGGTCTGCACGATTTACTAACAAGAAACGTAAATCGTAAATGTACCGCCTATTACAGGCCAAAGAACTATTTACCAAGGTGCCACCTATCACGGGTCCGCACGATTTACAAAAATAATGTGCATTCTATCGCAGACCTTACACGACGCGACAATCCCCGCAAGGATAAGATGAACCAACAAATCACATGGAATCATCCTGTGGCCCATGGACAAGATGAACCAACAAATTACATGGAATCCTCTCTTGGCCCATGGATGAGATGAACCAACAAATCACATAGAATCATCTCAGTCACCACTATCACCATGGCCCATCCGGTCACCATGTACTATAAAATGCATGAGCATACATTGACTTTATCACGACAATCGTTAAGTAAATGCAGATATTAAAAGATTCCCCATTTTTAATACTCATTTAACTCTAACAATTTTTATGACAATCATTAGGTAAACTTAGCTATTAAGAGATTCCCCATTCTTAATACTCGTTTAGCTCTAATGGTTTTCACGACAAACATTAAGTCAACAAAGATATTAAGAGATTCTCCATTCTTAATACTCATTTAACTTAAACGACTTTCACTGCAAATATTAAGTAAACAAAGATATTAAGAGATTCCCCATTCTTAATACTCATTTAACTTAAACCGTTTTCACAACAAACATTAAGTAAACAGAGATATTAAAAGATTCCCCATTTTTAATACTCGTTTACTCTAATGGTTTTCACGACAACATTAAGTAAACGTAGACATTAAGAGATTCCCCATTCTTAATACTCGTTTAACTCTAATGGTTTTCAAATTCCACACAAAACAAACTCAAACATATTATCAAATCCAATCCACATTTCACACCAAATCACATCCATTCATTTTTTCACAAAATCCAACCAAACACATCTCAAATTTCATAAGTATCAATTATAACCACGTCGAATACGACGACACAGATCAACACAGCCCATCACTCAAACACAACAAATTCATTTACTCAAAATCATACATAAATGAGTTAAATTCATTTTCCGTGAAACATCCATCAATATCACCAAAACCCCACATTAGAATTTCACCCATAAAGCATTAAATTCATTTTCCCCAAATCAACACTCCAACCCTAACAAATTCTTTTTCACACAACCATAGATAAGTCCCTAAATGCAAACTAAAAGTTTGGGAGGAGCCCTTACCTTAACGATAGCTTTAACGTGCGTTTACGGTACCACAAGTAAATCCGGTAAAATCTCCGCTCGCGACGTCGCTTCCAAAGTTAGTTCACTAGCACCGTAGTGTGGTGGTGAGCAACTTTCCCTTATATCTGTTCGCGAAATGAAGCTTAGATCTAGATGAAACGTGGAAGATTGTGTTTGACGGTTTTAAAATCCCTAACACCGTTTTTCTTCGTTTTCGAATCAACGAGGAAGTATGAAGATGAAAGATCCTTGTCTTCTCACCCACCAAGCCTTGGGTTTCTATTCTTGAAGCCAAAGAAAGAAAAAGAAAGTGAAACCAAAGAAGAAGAAAGGAGGCAGAGTCTCGAGGCAGGGAGAGAGAGGAAGAATTTCTATTTTTCTTTCTATTGTTTTTCTTTCCTTTACTTTTCTTCTCTTTCTTTTCCTTTCTTTCTTCTTTTCCTTCCTTTTTTTTCCCTCCAAATATATATTCATTATATATATATATATATTAATTATAATTAACAAATATCTCAAAATATCTATATATTTATTAAAATTACCATTTCACCCATCACTTTCCAAACCATTTTTTGTTAAAAATATCTACTATCGTCGCAACTCAATTGACAGATACAATTTTTAGCAACTCGAGATATTTTTAACAAAACTCTCCAGAATTAAATTCTTCGTAAAAGATCCACCGCAGTTAATTTAATTTATTTATCAACGAATAATTTTAATCGGGGTATCAAAATATATTTTTGGGCATTTAAGCTCACAAAATATTAATAACTTGGCTAAAAGCCTCCGAGTTCAATACCAAAAATACACAAAAATACATAAAATATAATTTAAAATTATAGATCTTACACTTCAATTTGGGAAAAAAAAATTGTTTGGATCAAGAATGAGAGTAGTTTAATCAACATCCTATATTTCATAATTTCAATTTTAACTAGCTAACACCTTCATAATTTCAATTTTAACTACCTAAGATTCATAACAATAACATACATAAAGGCATCAAAATTAAAGGATGGGAAGCAAAAACCATATATCACTTTGAAAAAATGAACTAAAAGTGATGTATCCAGAACCTTGTACAATTTAGGTTTAACCTCTCTTAAACATAACTCATCGAAAATATTGTAAAAAAAAATCACAGATTCAAAACCTAACGGTTGCAAATTAATGTAAAATTCAATCAAAACAATGTTAGAGTAATTATAATTTAGGCATGACAACCGAGTGGCATAGATGTGAGTTTTATTTTTACCTCCTCCAGCTCCGCATTCGATTAGACTGAAAAAATCTGCACTCATTCCTATTTCTTGTAAAGTGTAAAATTTATATTCCCATTCTCACCTGCAATAGAGTTTTCCCACTCACATTCATTCATAAATATAAAATAATAAATTTAAAAATCATATTTTATAATTAATATAATAAAATAAATATTATTAAATAATAATAAAATTTAAAAAAATTAAAATCATATTTTCTATAAAGAAAATATTATAATTTTTAATATTTAAAAAATATTCAACATATTGAATACGTACATATATATAAAATTTTAAAATTAGTGGGGCGAGTGCGGGTGTGAGGTGAATATCAATACCCAAATCCGCTTCCGCCCTCGAGTTGCACTCAATCAAAATGGTTTTTCCATTCATTTCATGATGAGTTTGAGTAAGTAACCACATGTGTTGATTTTGTTGTCATCTCTATAAACAAAAATATAAATTATTGTTGGTCGGGAGTCGCACATATTATGATATTAGTCTTAATTGTACAATCAAGCAAGACAAACAACAACTTTTCATAGGTATAAAGCCTCAAGTACATACCAACAACTAAAACTATCATCTCATAATAGAGAGGACCGTAGCATCGATCAATAGTCAGATATTTTCTGATATACAAGATCCTCATTTCTGAGGCGAATGTAGAGCATAATTGCATCTCTTGTGGGGGATTTATGATATAAACATAATATTTAGAGTTTTCAGAAAGAAGATAAAATTTAGAAGAACATGTTTATACTTAAGTACACTGATGGTTTTATTTCAAATTCCAGAGTTCATATGTTACAATACATCTCCTTTTAAAGTCAAAGAGTTACACAAAAGGACAAAATACAACTATTCATGATCATGCCATTATAAGAATTATTAGAATGCTTTACAATTGTGGAAGACATATCCACGACACACTTTGACTATTATGCCATATTATTAGCATTCTTATACACAAGCAGACAAAAGTACAACTATTGATACAATAATTACACACGACATATTCATGACTCTTTGACTCAATAGTCCTTAAAGATAGGCTCGTGACTTCGAGACAAATTTTGATCAGACGGGTATTCTTCTAAAAAGTAGCTAGGGGAATAATATGACTTATACTGCCAGATGTCTTCTAGCATTTCTCTCAAAAAGTAGCTAGGGGAAGTATCAATATCCATTTAATTTTCTTCAAAATTCATTGTTACAAATTGTTGTTCGATTTTCATTTGAGAGTTCTGTCTGGTTGAGTAGTTTGATCATAGCTTTCTCCAATTTCTTGTACTCTCACTATCTGCCATTGGAATTTTTTAAGAGTTTTATGACCTACACATGAAAATTATTATGGACTAACCGACTGCCATTGGGATGAAAGATTTCCATGACTTATGCAGTTCGTATCAACTATTTATAACAGTTATTTTGAAACACAAAAAATAGTAATGAAAAATATAATTTTATATGTCATTATACATTTATTAATTGAGAATTTTTTATAACTTAAGTTTTTTTAAATATATTTTTAACTAAATGTTTTTTGCTAGATTTTTTTTTGTTGATAATTTATTATTCCCAATAAATTGTTGTCAAACAACTCATCTTATTAATTTTCCTCATAAATAAATTTCATATCTATTTTATTTTTATATGTTACTTAAAATATTATTTTTCAATCTTATAAAAAGTAATAATAATATTTTCAAAAGGAAAATATTCAGAATGGAACTTATTTTCAAGTTTCACGGTGTTTGATTTGTCTACGTTACCAAAATTTACATAAGAATACTAATTACATTGTCTTATAAGTAGAGTTTTGTCAGTTGTTGTAATTACATCAATATGTATTCTCTTCAACTTCGACATTTTTTATGTCTCCAATTTTAAAGTGTGTTAATTCAACGATTAAACTTCTTGACTAAAAGAGTAATAATTAGATTAGCTGTTTAAGAAAAAATTGTCCAAGACCAAGAAACCACTTGCGTTTATGTATGAATATTCAATTCAAAGTGTTGTCTGAAAATACTATTCAAATTTGCGAACAAAATATGTTAAAATAGAGATCCATCATTTGTTGAAAAATGCAAAATCCACACACGTGTTCAACTTCCTGTCGCCTTCGTGGATTCGACTTACGGGCAATGTTAATAATCTCAAGAATTGTCTTATTTTGATACATACACAGAGGTCAAATCTAACTTCTCTTAACTTCGATTCAAAAAAATTATTCATTAAATTCAAAAAAATTTACTTTGAAAAATTATCAATAATAGAAACAGACAAATTCCTTCTAAGGAAATAATCTATACAGCAAAATGTTGTAAGGATGAATTTAAAGCAAGTGTAATATTTGTCACTCAACGAGAGTTTGTTAGTAAAATTAAAGTTTCTATAAGTAATAGTAAATCTATAATTATTTTATAAATTAATTTTTATTTATTTATTTTATTATTTGTTTATTATTATTTAAATTTTAGTTAATTATTTATAAACTAAATTATAGAAAAATTAAATTGTAAAAGCAAGTTGTGCTTGATTCACACGTCCACAAATTTTTGTTTTTTTTTTTTTTAAATTTTTGTTTTCAAACTACTAACAACACGTTGGTGGTGTACATCCATTTATATCAAAATATATATAAATATATCATTTGATGAAAATTCCTGCTCCATTTTTATGAAATCTGTATTGAATACACCAGATCAAATTTCTAAGTTTGCCGATCCATCCTCACTACTTTTCTATTGGTTATAATTACAATTTCTATTTCCTAAATTTGTGCTTAAATACATCACCCCTCTTCTAAAGGGTTTGTCATCTATAAATAGGGATTCATTTGTTTTATTTTGATGAATATTTAGAAGAATATGTTTATATTTAAGCACAATGATGGTTTTATTTCAATTGCTTATAAGTTCATGTGTTACGATACATCTCTTTTTATAGTCAATGAGTTACACATAAGGACAAAATACAATTATTCATGATCATGTCATTATAAACATTATTAGAATGTTTTACAATTGTGGAAGACATATCCACGACACATTCCCAATATGTTCCTGAAACACCTCCTCCAAAATTCCAAAAGGAAGAAATTATTGATAAAAGTTTCCTAAGCCATGACAATCACAAAAAACGATGAATTCTGACAAGAAAAAAGAGTGAAGATTACTCTTTCTTTGAGAAAAATGATTCTTCCAAAGATACATCAGCTGATGAAGGATCTGAATCATTTTCATCAGTATTAGAACAAGAATTAGAATCTGAAAGGAATTACATGAACATTTCTAAACTTTTTATGGTAAATGTAAAAGATGAAGGACCCCTTTATGAAGAATCACTTGAAGAAAATTCAGTCTCTAGAAAAACAAAAATAAATAATGGACTTTGGTTCACGCTTGATGATATACCACCTAGTCGCTGGTGAAAGAGACTCCTTGAATTTGGCGCATGACTTGACATTCAGATGACGAAAACAGGTGCATACACTAATAAGATCATTGAGGAATTTTGTTGTAGAATGACAGGCGCATTGAAGGAATGGTACCATAATCTTGGTACATTCAAACAAGGCGAATTCTTTGGAATTCTTCACAGCGAATTCATTGGTGATATAGAGATATTTCATAGAAAAAGCAAACAAGAATTCTTTGAGATGAGATGTAATTCTCTTAGAGTCAAAGATATTGAAAAACATTATGAAAGAATGACCTAGAGATATTATGTCCCCAATGGATTTAATGATCATAGTCTAAAAAAAACATATATCTCATCATTACCCCCAAGAACTCCAACCAAAAATCCATAGGATAATAGCAACAGCTCAGAACGATATTAAAGCCATGAGTCTCCCCTAGATACATCAAATAACATTAGAGGCACTTGAAAACCTATGTAAATTGTACCAACATTTCACAGAAATTGTAGAACAAAAATCCAAATTCATGAAGCCATGCAAAAAGCCTTACCTGGAAATCAAGTGCAAAGATAACAAATGTAGTTGTTCAACAGAAAAGAAACATCATCAGCGAAGATACACTAAATCTTCTAGAATCTTCAAGAAAGAAAGGAAAAGGAAAGCTTTGAAGTTCTTTAAAAGGAAGCAATTCAGAGGAAAAAAGAAAAATCAAAGATATTTTGTTTGTCGAGAAAAATGACATTTTTCTAAGAGATGTCCTAATAAAAACAACAAAGCCGCAAAGCTGATCAACTCTCTTCAACCTCTAGAAGGAGATCTAGAATCCTTCTATTCTAAACAAAGCTCTATCGATGAAGAAACAATTTTTGTTCTTAAAAACACTTCCTCAAATAACTCTTCTTCAGATGAAGCATTGAATCAGGAGATGATAGATGTTTTCCTATTTACTCATTCAAAGAAGTAGGAAGTTCATGTCCTCGCCTCAAAGTTTTCTCATCCCAATAAGGTTCTAGTCTATATGGATATTGGTGCCCAAATAACAATGATGAACCCAAGCATCCTCCTTACAGAAGCATGAAACATTATGCATACTTTGTAGCAGCAGATGGAAAAACTTTCAGAACAAATTTGATGACAAAGGAGAAAATTGGAATCAGACTCTTCCCCGAATGCATAGTTTAGACAAAGATCATTGGTAGTAGCCTCCCAAATAAAGATATTGTTGTGGGGATGTATGTTTATTCAGCAGCAAATAGGCTTCAAATTCTCCTACAGGAATCAAACTTAAATGAGAATTTAAACCTTATTCAGAAATATTAAAGTTGTATTCCCCTTCTAAAGTTCCTGCTGAATATGAAGAAATTAAGTCCAAACTGCTCAAACTTTGTGCAGAAAGTCATGAAAAATTCTCTCATCCAAAACCTTTATGGACAAGACTTTTTTGTCCAACTTCCTTTCAAGCTCAATGAAGATATCAATCCAACCAAAGCTACTCATACAGGAATTAGCCCATCATATTTAGCTTTGGCCCGGGAAGAATACAACTAGTTACTCAAACAAGGTCTGATAGATCCCACAAAATCTGAATGGCTTGCCAAACATTTTATGTTGAAAAGAAATCTAGAAAAAATAAGAGGAAAAAAGAGGTTAGTAATTGATTATAAACCTCTTAATCATTTTCAGAACGACGTTCTGCATTCCTAATGCCCAATATCAATGGACATTACTCAAGGTAGCTCCCTCACTATTTCAAAAGGGCATGACTATTTGGGTGCAAGGTAGCTTTCTCACTATTTCAAAAAGGCATGACTAGAATTTTTTAACTCATTCTCAATAGTATCCTCATCTATATCGATGATGTGTTGTTATTTTCAAACAACTCATTAATAGTTATTGGGCCAATTTTCCCAAATAGCCCAAAACCATGGAATGGTGCTCTATGAAAAGAAGAATCAAATAGCCCAAACAAAAACCGATTTTTTAGGAATGCATTTCCCTCAAGGGAAATAACACCCTCAACCTCATATTGCTCAAGAATGGTTAAATTTTCCTGATGAAAATATCACCATTAAACAAATCTAGAAATTTTTTGGTATAATCAATTATATTAGGAATTTCATCCCAAAGCTTGCAAAATACAGAAGTCCATTGTCACAATTACCCATGAAAAATCTTCCACCATGAGAAACGAAGCATACTAAAGTCGTCAAATCCCTGAAAAAGGTTGCACAAACTCCACATTCCCTAAAAATTCTTGGAAATGGAAAAAAGAATTCTACAAACTGATGTCAGTGATCATTATTGGGGTGCAGTCCTAATAGAAGAAATTAATGGAGTAAACCATTATTTCTCTCAAGGGAAATATCAACCTTAACCTCATATTTCTAAAAGAATTGTTAAATTTTCCTAACGAAAATCTCACCATTAAACAAATCCAGCAATTTCTTGGTATAATCAATTATATCAGGAATTTCATCCCAAAGCTTGCAAAATACATAAGTCCACTGTCACAATTACTAAGGAAAAATACTCCACCATGGAAAATGAAGCATATTGAAGTCGTCAAAGCCCTGAAAAAGGGTTGCACAAACCCCACTTGCCCTAAAAATTCTTGGAAATGGACAAAGAATTCCACAAATTGATGCCAATTATCATTATTGGGGTGCATTCCTGATAGAAGAAATTAATGGAGTAAAACATTATTTCGGTTATGCTAGTGGTCAATTTAAAGAAGCTGAGAAACATTGCCACGTCCCCATTTACAAGGAAGCACTTGTAGTCAAATTGGGTATCCAAAAATTTGATTTCCACCTGAGGGGTTATCAGTTTGAAGTCCAAATGGATAATTCTTCTTTTCCTAGGATCCTCGAGTTTAAAAATAAAATGCCTCCAGATCCCCAAACTCTTATACTCAAAGATTAGTTTTCAAGATATGATTTTACTGTAAAACATATCAAAGGAAATCAAAATTTGATTCCTGATTTACTTTCCAGACCTATGAAACATATCCATATCATCACTAAAATACATATCTTTCCATTGATTCCCATGATCAAACTACTACCAGCACATGCCTCTAGGATCAAGAATTCCCCTTTTCTTCCAGACACAGCCTTCTATTTACCATTCATGATAGACCCAAATTTTAAGTTTACAGAAAATCATTTATGGTATATTTAGTGTGCAACTAGTTTATATGTTATGCTTATCTTTGTCCCAACTGAAGCAATGTACAAATACCTGACAGATCCACAGAATCACAACTCCTTGATTTGGACTACACTTGGATAGTACTCTCCATTGGAATGATGGAGAAAACAACTAGAACCAAACTTAGATGAGGTCAAAGGAAGTAGATTAACACAAAAAGCTATTAGCAAACTTAAGATGATTTTCATCCTACACAGGCCATATTAGATAGATTCCAGGACTAAACTCCTCATTTGCGCAAATTATGTTGATCTATGGAAAACCATTGATGATTATCCTCCAAGTCTAAAAATTATGAAAAATTAATAGATTATGTCAATTTTATTAATCTCCATACTTGAGAAGACTAACACAAGAAGCTATTAGCAAACTTAAGACAATTTTCATCATTCACATGCCATATCAGATAGATTCCTGGACTAAACTCCTTATTTGCACAAATTATGATGATCTATGAGAAACCATTGATGATTATCCTCCAAGTCTAAAAGTTATGAAATAATTAATAGATTATGTCAATTTTATTAATCTCCATAATCGAGAAAAAACCCAAGCAGATACGACTTGCTTAAGTCATGGAAATCTTCCATCCCAGTGGCAGTCGGTTAGTCCACAAGAATTTTCATGTGTAGGTCATAGAATTCTTAAAAAATCCCAATGGAAGATAGTGAGAGTACAAGAAATTGAAGAAAGCTCTGATCAAACTACTCAACTAGAACAAAACTCTCAAATGGAAATCGAACATCAATTTGCAACAATGAATTTTGAAGAAAATATATATGGATATGGATAATTCAGAAAATCATAATGAAGAAACTTTGAGAGAAATGCTAGAAGACATATGGCAGTATGAGTCACATTATTCCCCTAGCTACTTTTCAGAATAATACCTGTCTGATCAAAATTTGTCTCCAAGCCACGAGTCTATTTTTAAGGACAGATGAGTCAAAAGAGTCACGAATATGTATTGTTTAATTATTGTATGCATAGTTGTACTTTTGCCTGCTTGTGTAAAAGAATACTAATAATATTGCATAATAGTCAAAGCGTGTCGTGGATAGTAAAGCATTCTAATAATGTTTATAATGACATGATCATGAATAGTTGTATTTTGTGTAACTCTTTGACTATAAAAAGAGATGTATTGTAACACATGAACTCATAAGCAATTGAAATAAAACCATAATTGTGTTTAAATATAAACATGTTCTTCTAAATTTTCTTCAAAATAAAACAAATGAATCCCTATTTATAGAAGACAAACCCTTTAGAAGAGGGGTGATGGATTTAAGCACAAATTTAGGAAATAGAAATTGTAATTATAACTAATAGAAAAGTAGTGAGGATGGATCAGCAAACTTGGATATTTGATCTAACATATTCAATACAGATTTAATGAAAACGGAGCAGGAATTTTCATCAGATCAGATGATATACTTATACATATTTTTGTTATATATGGATGTCTACCACCAACGTGTTGTTAGTAGTTTGAAAACAAAAATTTGTGGACGTGTGAATCAAGCACAACTTTGCTTTCACGATTTAATTTTTCTAAAATTTAGTTTATAAATAATTAACTAAAATTTAAATAATAATAAACAAATAATAAAATAAATAAATAACAATTAGTTTATAAAATAATTAGAGATTGACTATTACTAATAGAAACTTTAATTTTACTAACAAACTCTTGTTGAGTGACAATTATTACACTTGCTTTAAATTCATCCTTACAACATTTTGATGTATAGATTATTTCCTTAAAAGGAATTTGTCTGTTTCTATTATTGATAATGTTTCAAAGTAAATTTTTTTCGAATTTAATGAATAAATTCTTAACAAGTCAAATCAAAGTTAAGAGAAGTTAGATTTGATCCTATGTGTATGTATCAAAATAAGACAATTCTTGACATTATTAGCATTAATGCCGTAAGTCGAATCCACAAAGGCGACAGGAAGTTGAACACGTGTGTGGATTTTGCATTTTTCAACAAATGATGGATCTCTATTTTAACATATTTTGTTCGCAAATTTGAATAGTATTCTCAGACAACACTTTGAATTGAATATTCATACATAAAAGCAAGCGGTTTCTTGGTCTTGGACAATTTTTTCTTAAATAGCTAATCTAATAATTACTCTTTTAGTCAAGAAGTTTAATCGTTGAATTAACACACTTTAAAGTTGGAGACAAAAAATCTCGAACTTGAAGAGAATACATATGATATTGATGTAATTACAACAACCGACAAAACACTACTTATAAGACAATGTAATTAGTATTCTTATGTAAATTTTGGTAACGTAGACAAATCAAACAACGTGAAACTTGAAAATAAGCTCCATTCTGAATATTTTTCTTTTGAAAATATTTATTATTACTTTTTAAAAGATTGAAAAATAATATTTTAAGTAACATATAAAAATTAAAATAAATATGAAATTTATTTATGAGAAATTTATAGTAATGAAAATTTATAAGATGTGTTGTTTGACAACAGTTTATAGAGAATAATAAATTATCAAAAAAAAAAATATGGCAAAAATCAGTTAGTTAAAAATATATTTAAATAAACTTAAGTTATAACAAATACTTAATTAATAAATGTATAATGAGATATAAAATTATATTTTTCATTACTATTTTTTGTGTTTTAAAATAACTGTTATATTTAAACATTTTACATAAATTAATAAAATATGAGAAATAAATGAAAATAATTATAATTATATTAAATTATCTTTATTTTTTCACTCAATTAAAATATATATGTTATTTTTTACGTTGACTCCATTATCATTAATAATGTATTCTAATGAGTATATTACCTATTCATATCTTTAAAAATTATCTCAAAAATCTTTTATAAGTGATCGAACGTAATTACATCTTTTCAATGAATATAATTCTCCATTAATATGTTTAAAAATTATTGATTTAATTACAATTTTACTCTTTTTATTTTAGCTGAATTATGGAAGTACTTTCTCTTTTTTATTTATCTTCAGTTTTGATCCTCAAATAGAATTTTAGTTTGAAAGATGATGAAGTGTCATTTTTTTAAGTCACACCACACCATTTATTGTTGGTATGAATGGCCTCTAATCTTAGGAAATTTTATACAATATTGATACCAAGATTATTCAATTTTTCCTAAGTGATGAATTTAATATATACACCAACTTGTTAATATTAAATTCCAATTTTAACAGTGATATATTCAAAAGATTGTTCCAAACAGAGATTCAAAAACAATTCAAAACAGACATTTAAGAACAAACATTCAAGAATACATGCATTGACAATATAAAGAGAAGAGAGGGAGAGAGAATTTGTGCACCAGGATTTATATATTGGTTTGGCTATCAATTTGATAACCTACGTCCAATCCTGAAATCAATATCAGATTTCAGCCTTTTCACTAGAATCGGTTTGAGTTTATTTTATAGATATTCCAGCCCCTCACAGCCTATCCATCCAACTCAACACCACTTCTACTACAACACCAACCTATCCTTAAGAGTTACTCGCCAAACTCTAGCGAGATTAAGCTGAGGTTTCTTTTAGATGAACAGAAGCATCCTAAAAGATAACTACCAGTTTCTATACTGGATTTTTCGCACATTTTCTTTTACAACAATGTTTCTTTCAAAAAGAAGAAGAAAAGAATTAAGAACACTTTCAATCACAATGGAAATCTCACACTCTAAGTATTTTGCCAATGAGTATATGTGAGATATAACAATCTTTCTCTCAAGGTGTATTTTTCTAGAAACCAATGAAGCACTCTCAATTCCTGTGTTATGAAAAATATTATGATTGTTATTGAAAAAATTGTGATTGATTCAGTTTATATAGTTTCAGAAAAACATCAGAACAATCGATTTCCCAATCGATTTTATTAAAGTGTAATACCAGCTTAATCGATTGTCTAATCGATTATCGCATTTCTTGTTTTTCTTTAATCTTGAAACTATATGAACTAATGGATTCTTTTAATGCATATATCAGAAACTAATACTCAGTTCATATCAAAATCAATTGACTAATCGATTATACTTGTTTTGTTCAAACAACGAGATCAAAACAATCGATTACCCAGTCGATTCTTTTATTAACATAATCGATTTGGCAATGGGCTAAATTCTCCCTGTAACTCAAACATTTACTCCAATCGATTTACCAATCGATTTGGCTTGTTACAATAATTCAACTATTTAGTTAAAATCAATGTGCCAATCGATTATGCAATATGTTTCTGATAAATGATTAACCAGTTCATTCATTCAATCGATTACCTAATCAATTAGTAAAAAGTTTGTTACTTAAGAAAAATATAGTAATCAATTTTCCAATCGATTGTCCAATCGATTTCTTTAATCACAGAACACATACCTGATTAAAAACATTTAAGTAATCGATTAACTCAGTGAAAGTTTATTATGTGGATTAGACAATTGATTACCTAATCGATTAGTACAAAACTTGCAACTTAAGAAACTTATTTCAATTGATTGTCCAATCGATTTTGTTAATCACAGAACACATGTCTGATGAAAAAATATTTTCGTAATCGATTGGCCAATCGATTAACTTAGTAAGAGCTTGGTTCTGTGAATCACACAATCGATTACTCAATGGATTTGCAAATCGATTGTCCAATTGATTTGTTTAATCACATAACACAGGTTTTACTAAAAACCTTTAAGTAATCGATTTCCCAATCGATTAACTTAGTGAAACCTTTATTTTATGAGTCAGACAATCGACTGCTCAATTGATTTCTCAATTGATTTACCAATTGATTTATTACTTGGTTGATTAAAAACTTATTTTATGATTTCATTGGCAGATACTATATGAGAAATCATTATAATTGAATCTATCTAATAAACACTATAACTATTAGACAAACACTATAACTAATAGACACATTTGCATATGATCTTCAAGCCTTGTCCAATTGTAGTGTTTGATTCTTTTGCATAATCTTCAAGCCTTATGATATGATTAATCCTTGTTGAACTGTAACTCAACTCAAACTGTTAGACTAATCATATAATGCATACATTGTATGTTTGGAAGTCATATCAAAATCAATGTAAATGGGGCATATATCTTACATTTATGATCATAGATTTCATGTACAATTATTGCGTCACGAGATTTGGAGGTATAGTGTGACTTAAATAAACGCAAAAAAATGATAATTCATCGTATTTTAGACCAAAATTCTATTTGGAGATCAAAATTGGAGAGAAATAAAATGAGAAGACTATTTTCGTGATTAAGCCGAAAATCTTTTACAAGGGATCAAACCCTTGTCCTCAGAAAGAATAAAAGACATGGCTAACCAACTCAACAAGCAAGATGTTGTGTTTAAAATTAAGAAATTAGTTCAATTGTATAATTTTTTTTAAATGCAAAACATTTGTAATTTTATTATATATGATTTTTTCTTTATAAAATTTTATTTATTCATCAACAAACATTCTCCCATAAAAATTTAAAATTTTTTAACAAGGAGTTAATTCAATATAAATTTTTCAAGAACAATAAACTCAAGAAATAACACATAAAAGTATTTGTAAAGTTTGATTGTATTATGTTAAAAACTCGATTTTTATATACAGACTAAAATAGTCAATTTTCAAATCTAAGTTATTTGTATTGCTCATACCATTAATCTAGTTTGATCTAATAGTCGGTTCTCCAATCTAAGTTGTTTGACTCACACATACAATTAATTCACTTCGATCCAACAACTGGTTCTCTAATCTAAGTTGTTTCTACCACTTACACAATTAATCTTTTTATATCTAATTGTCAGTTCTTTGGTCAATGTTATTCGTAGCACTAGCATGACTAATCCCATTTGATTCAACACTCGATTCTCTAGTATAAGCTATATGTACCATAGATATGACTAGTCAAGTTCGACCAAATGATCATTTATTATATATAAGTTGTATGTAACACTCAAACAACAATGAGTGAATCATAATTTGCACTATGATACATGAAATCTTCGGTGGTGCATTGAAACTATAAGGGAGCCCTAGTTCACATTGTGATACATGAAATATTTTGTGTCAAATTGAAATCTTTTGCAATCATTAGTATTTTTAACCACAAAAAATTTCATATGTCACAATACGAACTAAGGATCGCTTACTACCTTATACTAATACCATAAAGATTTTGATTTCGACGGGAAAAAAAATTATGAATCATAGTGTGAACTAAGATTTAGAAATAAAGTTTTTTGTTATGAATAACTTTAGGATCTTTCTAGGATGAAAACTTATAAATTAGAGTCAAATCACGTTTTATCATAAAATACGATAACTCACGCTATGTAACTCATAATCACTCGTTTCCAAAACGAGGTGAAAGAACACTTTCTAAAATACAAGTTAGGCTATAGAATCATTGAAAAAAAGATTGATGTAAAACACAAGATATGAGAGTAGACTACCAAAATTAAAAATTAGTTTAATTTGCCATGTAAATAAAATTGGAATTATCATTCAACAAAGCAACCAATAATTGAATGGTGACACACTCTATCTATTATTTCTTAAGCTTTTGGCGCTTGAAATTTTTCAATGAATTTAATCGTTGTCAAAAAAATTTAAATTTTTATGGAAGAATGTTTATATATATTTGAAAAAACAAAACATTCAAAAATTAAAATCTCTCACAAGAGTTGACTTAACAATAGAGACTAAAACACAAATTGTATAAAGATTAAATAAATATATGATAAAAGGTTTAACAAATCTGTAGTCCTTGACCTGTTTAGAATTTTTATTTAGAATTTTTATAATAGATCCTTGACCTAAAAAAAATTGTAACTAGGTCCTCAAGTATTTTATATTTTTAATTAGGTTTTCTATTAAAGATGTATTAGTCAATAGTTAGGTAATACTGATATAGAATATATTTTATAAATATGTCCCTAAACTAATTTGTAGGTTGTAAATTTACTTAACAAAGTTAAACATATGAACGCTTTTTTTAAAGATAAATATATGAATGTTGATTTATTATTAATATATATATAATTTATTATTATCATTTTAATTATAAATATAATTTTAAAATAGAAAATAAATTGAAAATTTAAGTCACAACTAAACCAAACTATAAATGTCAACAAATCAGATTATTTAAATATTTATTGTAGTATATGTAATAAAATATAATCATTTTAAAACTTAAATCTTTATTTTCATAGTTATAATAATTTGATTAGTTTTTAGAAAATGGCACTCGTTATCTTTATATAATACAAATCACTGCTTAAGTTGTTTCAGTATGTGTGCCCGTACATGATTATTTCAGCATTGATCTTTATATAAGTTAGTTTAATCACCTTAATCATCTCATTTATCACTTTTCTATTCATATTATGTATTATTTGTATGAAATTTTTTAAAATTGATTATTTTATTATAAATATAAAAAATATTTCAAATAATTACATTTTATTATATCTAATAAAATAATAGTTTATTTAATATGGTTTGTTAACAGTTATATTTTGGTTTAGCTGTTACTTGAATTTTCAAATTATATAAATTAATTTTTTATATAGATTTCATTATTAATATAAAACTATAATAAATAAAAATGAAATTACAAAGTTATATATATATATATATATATATATATATATATATATTATAAATTGACTTCCATATGTTTGACTAGTTCGACGATTTGTTCACAAATTGCAAATTAGTTCAAAGACCTATTTATATATGGTATAATATGTTGTATCGGTGTTCGCTAAACTGTGACTAACGCTATTTATACTATTTATAGGAATGATCTAATTATAAAAAATAAAATAGTTCAAGAAATTACAATGTTTTTAACTTAAGCACCTATTTATAAATTCTCAAACAGTTTAGTGTAACAACCCAAATATTTATAATCAAATTATTATTAATTTCCTATCATCAAAATTTAGATATTTATATTTTTTAAAGTTTATTTAATTATAAATCATTATAAATTAGTCTAGCGAGGCTTTGGTTAGAAAGTCCTACTAGTATGTTTTTGGAGGAGAATTAGAAAATAAACTAAGACGAAACCCCAACCTCAATTTGAAAAGTAGCCTAATATTGAGAGTGACTCGTGAGAGATTGTCACACTTGAATGAAGACTTAAGTGTAAAACTCTCATAAATTATATCCCTTCTAAACCAGATGGTCCCACACATACATCCAGTCCCTTCCACATAAAACAAATCCCAATGCCCATCAATGAAACCGCGTGCGTAAGACTCATTCCCCTCACCAAATCCATTATTGTAAAGAAAAAAAAAAATGTTTAATCACATTTTTGGTTTTTCTATTTTAATTAATTTATAAAATTAATTTTTTTATTTTAAAATTTATTCATTTTGGATCATCTTTTATATTTTTAACTAAAAATTAATTATGTGATATTTTTAAAAGATATTGCATATAATATGACGATGTTAAATGATTAATATTTATAAAATTATAATAAAGTCCTCTAAAAATGTCAATTTCAACTTATAAAATTATTTATTTTTATAACAAAATTAATATTAAAAATATAATTAATCAATTTAGTTAGTTCTACGTCATTTAACATCATGATATTGTATGTCATATTATTCAAAATATTTAAAACCACAATTTTTGGTTAAAAAGAATCTGAATAAAAGACTAAAATTGTCAATTTTTAAAATAGAAAGACTAATTTCGTGAGTTGATAAAAATAAGAGAACTAAAATTATAATTAAATAAAAAAAAAGTAGAAGAATGAGTGAGAAATCATCTAACCATGCATGGCATGTCTTTCCTAAGTCCTCCACACCAACTCCCACCATATAGATGATACCCAAACCAACATTCTATTTAGTTACATGATTAATAAAAATGAATTCGAACTTGTTTTGTCTTGTTGCGTGTTAGGAAAAATTAGAGATTTGATGATTAACTCTCTTTAAAACTGATTTTGACCATCTAAGAATGATATATTAGTTATTGTTATGTCTTGTATGCTAAAATGATGTGTTGTTGATAATTTTGAAAAATGAGTACTAAAGGTTTATTCTTCATATTTTTGCTTTTCTTCCCTTATTGTTGATATTGATTTTTATGTAGTCTTACTATTGTGTTGTTGTGTTCATTGTTATAGCAACCTTGAGAATAGAAGTACTATTGATTAACTTTTTAGAGTTATTAATGTATCAAACCCGTATGAACATATATTAAGTATTTTCCGCATAATTATTTCTCTACAGCTCCACTTAAAAATACTTTTTATTTGTTGAAAACTAGACATTCTAAACTTTCTAATGAATGGTAACTCGTTGCAATCTGATATCGTGTACTATTTTGTTTAAAATTTTCAAAATTGGCTCACAGTTGTTGAAAGAACCTATTTTTCTCTGTTTGTGAATGAATTCTTTTTTGTTTTAGATTTGTTGTGCGAATCTGAGTTTCATTGAGCAAATTTTAATCAATACTGGACTAAAAATCTAAGTCTTTTTTAACTGTTTTTGTTTAGTTTTATTCATATAAAGTTTAGTACTCATATTAGGATCCTATTATATTTATACTAACATCGACTTCGTTATTGAATAATAGTTAAATCTTGAGTTTTTGTGTGGAAGATGTTGATTTTGATGAATTCTTGATGATTTTGTTAATGTGAAGTATACAAGTTGAATAATGGTTTCGTAATCTCTCAATGAAAATAGACTTTTTTTTTTTATTTTTTTTTTATATTTATTGATATAAATATATAAATAAGTATTTGATGAATCATATATATATCCGTCAAAAAACCCTCAACTATAAGGTCTCTTAATTTTTTCTTTATTAAACCTCTATTATTAGGTCCCTATTAAAATAATTTTTTTAAACTTTCGGTCTATTATTTCATGGAGCCTAAAGGAGGGGCTCTAAGGTCCTAGAGGCCTCCAATATTTTATTAATTTTGAGATTTTTTTTGAAAAAAAAATTTATCCAAAAAAAAAAAGAATCGAAAACTTCTTATCGAAAAACAATGAGAAATTTTTTATCGAAAATAATCGGACATTTTTTATCGAAAAAAAATCAAAAATTTTTTATCGAAAAAAAAATCAAACATTTTTTATCGAAAAAAAATCGGAAATTTTTATAGAAAAAAATCAAAAAAATTTTATAGTTAAAAATCGGAAAAAAAATTATAGTAAAAAATCAAAAAAGTTTATAGAAAATTGGTGAAAAAACTGAAAAACTTTATTTCTCAAAAAAAAAAATCGATTCTTTTTAAAAAAAAGGGGGTCTATGGGCCTACTAAGCCCACTAAATTTTAGGGAGCTTTTAGTTTAGGGGGCCTTTTAAATTATTAATTTTTTTGACTCCTCTAAAATGTGGGCTGGGGCCAATAATTAGGGGGCTTATCAAATTGACAGCTCTATTATATATATACCTTAATGGATTTTTTGAGTAAAGATGAAATATATTTCTTTGAGTTCACTGAATTCCTTCCCTAAAGGGGGAATTAGCAAGGGAAGAGCAAGTAGGAAGCTTCTTGCAGTTGTGAAGTCTAACCTAGCTTACTATGGATTAGTATCTAGGTGTCTCATGCTTGAGCGATCTAGTATACAGGTTTTCAGAAAATATTGATTGTTATTATATAATTTTATATATATGATTAAATATATGATCCATCTTAATAACCAAATATGAATTTTAATCCTATTAAGTACTTATTATTTTTAAGAATTATTGATGAGATGATTTTTGCATACTTAACACACCAAGTATGGTCGAAAACATCTTAAAATTATTTTCTTATTCTATGTTATTGAGTATTATACATTTGTTGGGGTAATGTTTCTAGGTATTTAATATTGAGCAATTGAAGAATATATTTAGATTGTTCCTCATCTTTTAAATGGAAAGTTAAGTCATGATATCAAATTATGGAAAGTTAAGTCATGATATCAAATCACAATTTGAGTCTTAGTCTTAGAATTTATTTATTTTTCATGAGATTGTAATTGTTATGTATTTTAGTTAATTGTATTATATTTCTTTTATTAATTTAAGATGATTCCCCATGCATTGTAAAGGTCACTAAATCAAATTTTAATTTTTTTTAAACCTCACAACTTGTTTTATTGTGTAAGCTTTCATTGAAACATGAAAATTTCATTTATATTTTTAAAACCTTCTTTATAGTAGTTGAGAACATATTTGTTGGAAAGATGCAATGTCATTAATGGAAATGTGATCAATGTGAACATAACATAAAATATTTATACAAATTTGAAAAATAATATTTATAAGTATAAAAGATAGTGAATTATAGTTGTTCAACTTTAAATGGTGCCACATCATTGTAAGTAATTTATCCTTATGATTCTTTGAAGGGTAATTTAGAAAAACCTTTAAACTAAAAGTAACAATCTTTTAAAATAATTTTGTTGTGTAAATATGATGGTGAGACGGATAATTTTTTTAAAGATAATTAGTAGAAATTTAATTAGTATGCATATAGTATAACTAAACTACTTTTAAATAGACATACAATGACATTTATATTTAAAGTAACCGTAATAAGAACAAATGATTATTAATAGTAAAAGTCTAAACAAGTGATAAATGTGAGACTTTTAATAAGGGAAATGGTGCCGGCGTGGATAAAAATGTTTGGAAATTAAATTATATTTTAAGGTGATATGACAAAAATACAATGAATATTTTTTTGTACTAACATTACCTCATGTAATTTTATTCATAATAATTGAAGATACACAAAGAGGTATATTATGAAACTTCATTGGTTTGATCTAGTGTTAAAAAGATAGGTCTGGATAAATGATTTTAAGATTTTAACCATTGATAGATACAATTCATGGTTTATTTATATAATAAGAATGATTGACAATTGTGTACCTTTGAGATTTGAGAGATTGTTTTGGAGAAAATACATATGAGTGATGAACTATCCTCATTGTTGTCTAAATTTTTGGTATTAGACTAACCTTATAGTATGACACAATTAAATATTTAAACGACTGATGGTAGAAACCTCTCATTGATTTTAATAAAATTGTTCAATCTATCACGGTTCATTACAAAGCAAAATCCAACACATATGCATTAAATAATTATGGCTTTCTGGCAATATACTAGAATTTATATTAATAATATATAACTCTCAATAATTGACTAAGGTTAATCTATAATTGATTAATTAAATAATTAATCTAGCACTTTCTCACTTGAATAAATATGAAATCAATATAAATTTTAATACTAAACTTTCAATTATGGTCCAAACACTTGTCAGTTGTTATCCAAAGAGAAGTAAGTTTAAAGTTGTAGAAATTATATTCAATAGGGAAAATAAATCATACATGTCATAGATTTTCAATTTATATTAACTGAATAATTTACATTGACCTAAGCATCTAAAAATGTTATAACAAACTCACACCAACCAAAATACTATAAGACTTAACTCAACCAATATGAGTTACAATACTCATATATAAGTTTGTAGTTTGTAGTTCTGTCAATGAGTTTTAAATTTTATAATCCACATAGGTCTAATAATAGTAATTACATATAACCATGATCCATTAAAAGAGTAATTACATTTACTCAAAATCAATATATGCTCGATAACACTTGACATTCAATTAAACCAACTTGAAACAAAATAGTAACTATGAAAATCCATAAACGAAATCCACAAATTTTGATATCGATTAACATAGGCACTATCTTACAATCTTGGACATTGTCTTTAGTTTTCGGGGAGCCTAAGGTCCCGTGAACTGCACGTTATTCGTACTCACCCTCCACAAAGTCGCCATGGCTAGGATCAAGAACTTGAAAGTCTATTCAATAGACTCATTGTTCAAGTTGTGTCATTATTTCACATCTTACTTCGGCTTCGTGAAAACACCCGAAGTCCATTAAAAGTCTAAGAGCCATAAAGAAAAAGAAGGGCGAACAACATAAGGTATTCATTGAGAGATTCAACTAAGAGGCAATATTTTTCAAAAGACGTCGACAACATGAAGAAGACATAGCTCTTAATGCAGAGTTTGAATCGAGTAAGTGATTTCGCAAAATGTGTAACCTAAAGAAGTCGAAGAGCTTTAATCACTTGTAGGAAAAAGCCAAATCCTATATACATTATGAAGATCACCTTGAAACTAACTAAGTTATCTATGGTGCACAATAAAAAGGCGGATCTAAGAAGAAATGAGAAGGGAGGTCAGACAATGAGAGAGAGAGAGAGACGAGGTCTTCCCTCCATATATCACAACTCTACCTCCATTGAACACTTCCAGATAGCACATTTTGAAGGATTGCCTTTGTTAGACTATATGATTTCTCGTAATCTAGAGAAAGTGAATAGATTATTCAATATGCAAGCATCAAGTGCATTTCTAAAATTGTTTTCAAAATCTTTTGGTAACACTATTGAATTCAACTAAGCACAAGTCACTATATTGATTGCAAAACATATAAGCTTAATAAAATGAAACGACATTAATTGAACCTTAACTCAATTAGGTAATTATTTACTTGGATGCAAATCAATCACATACAATTGATATATACTTTGGATAGAACTATCACAAACCAATTTTTACAATAACCAAATCACTAACAAAAACTCAATCCAATTTAAATGGTCATCATCTCAATACAAAATCTGCACGATTTCAATGTTACAACTTTTACCTTAGAATTAAAAATACCTAGATAAAAATCATATTTGTTGTCAAATCCAAATTTAACACAAAAACATAATTTCTATTCACATGTACACGAATAAATTTTTATCTAATGAGGTTTTGATTTTATACTCCTTTATAAATCAAATTTCTATATCAAAAGGTTGAAGTATCAACCATGTAGAAAACTCATCAAGAATAGAAAATTTATAATTAAAGATTCACAAAACCGCATTAACAATAATTAAAGAAATTAAATAGATTAAGGAATAAAGAAATTACACCAGATTTTTATACTAGTTCATCCACCTTTGTGTTGCTTGTTGCCTACTCCAGTCCCCTCACAATGTGTGATATAGTTTATTCTATTTTTAATATAGTCAAATGAACGTAATATCATAAGACTGTTTGAGAATTATGGTATTGTAAAGTTTATTTTGAGACTTGTGGTAGTCACAATGTGTACTTTGAAAATACTAGTAATATAAAATTTTACTGTGTTTAACAATGATGTTTTAATATGCTTATAATATATTTTAAAAATGCAATAAAAAAATACAGGAAACAATAGAATACAAATCAGATCAACAACATCATTTTTTCATTACCCACGAAACTTCCATCAGTAAATGATAATTTAGCCACGGACATGTCATGGATAAAATTTTATATATCAACTAGAAATCAATTCTTGTGACTTTTTTGTGGACAAGTACTGTATTTCCGTAGTGAATATTTTCCTACGAGTGAAATAGCTACGAACTCGTGTCTGTGGATAATTCGTGAGTAAGTTTACGTTACCTACGGTCTTTCCGTAGGTAAATGTAAAATATGCCGTAACTAACAACAATTTTTCTTGTAATGACCCACGATGATGGCTGAATTCTGCGCAGTATCATCAACATTATACCTGAACATGATGTATCTTACTTCCAATGACAAAGTCACCACGATGGAGACCACTTTTTATGCGTGCAGGTTCCTAACGTGTTTGAAGAATTATAAAGTTGAGAAAGTCAAAGACAAGTTTAGAGAAAACATGAGTCAAATTGAACACAACAGTACATATAAGAAATGAAGATAGGAAAACTATATAAATTGGGTCTGACTTCCTGCAACAAGTAAAATATGAGTTAATTTCATGTCTCAAAAAGAAGCTCGATTTGTTTTCTTAGACATCATTTGAAACACATAGAATCGATCTCGAGGTCACATGCCACCAAGTAACAAAAGCACTCTCTTGAGAATTAAGAAAGGCGATGGGTAGTCTATGCTACTAAAAGCACTCTCTTGAGAATTAAGAAAGGCGTTTTGAAGACATATTTTATATCCAAAGCCAATTATACCACTAGACTTTCAAATGTTGTACTTGTCAAAAAAATTTAATAATAAATGGCATAAATATGTTGATTATAATAATCTTAACAGACCTTAGTAAGTCATTAAGTCGGTTAATCTTTTGAATACATTATATTTTTTAAAATATATTATAAATTATAATTTTTGTATTTTATTATTGTTAATAGTAATTATTGTTTTATTATATAATTAAAATAAATATAATTTTAAATTTATTATATATATATGTTTATTTATCATATTATTTTTTCAATTTTTTAAAAATATCAAATATATAAAAAAAAATAGACTTAACCTTTTAAAACTCTATCCTCTAAACCCCTCTCAAACTCAACTCTCAAACGTATCTTTAGACTTTATTTGGAAATTTTGAGAAAAGAAAAAGAAAAAGACTTTGGACGGAGGATAAAATAGAAAAATAAAAATAAAATTTTAATAGTTTTTAAGAGAGTAATATTACAAGAATGGTGTAAGAATGTTTATGATTAACATAATTTTTAATATATAATGTGTCTAAGTCCTCCAATATACAATTTTTAAGTTCTTCCAAAATAGGGAGATTTTGTATTATGAATAAAAATAAACTTTTAAAAATCTAATTCTCTTAAAGCTCTTCATTCCTTCCATTTTTTATCGGTCCTCCATTTCCCTCCAATGTACAATTTTTAAGTTCTTCTAAAATAGGGAGATTTTATATTATGAATAAAAATAAACTTTTAAAAATTCAATTCTCTCAAAGCTCTTCATTCCTTCCATTTTTTAATGGTCCTCCATTTTCCTCCCCTCTAGACTCACAAATCATTTGTTTGATAGTTTGGAGAGGAGAGAATGAGAAAGTTAAAGAGGATTTTTTCACATTATTTAAAAAATGATTTTGTAGATAATAGTAACATAATATTTATGATAAATATGATTTTAATTTATAGAATATTATAACAATATAAAATTAATTTGATGAGTTTGTCTTAAGCCCTCCAAAACTCTTCAAAATCCTCTTCTAATACAAATTTTGAATCCCCAAATTAGTAGAATTTTATATTATGAATAAAAGTAAATGGTCAAAACCATCTTATCTCAAAGTTCTTCATTTCTTCAATTTATTTCTTCTTCTTTTAAGTTCTTGTTTCTCTTCCATTTCAAACTTGCAAACAAAGCCTTAGGTCATTTTCAAGGTGGTTGTGAATTTTGATTTTTAATTTTGAAAATCAATTTCAAAGCCAAAACTTGTTTTGATAAAATGGTACTGAATTGAATTTTTATTTAATTTTAAAATAATTTTTTTATAAAATTCAAAAACAAAAAAAAATGTATGTTATAATTTTTATTTTTGTTTTAAAATTAACATTTCACATAAATATAAACTTCACTTTAACTACCATAGGAGAGTGGTAAAATCAGCCCAAGATCTATTATGTTGCCTATGGATTTGGATCCCCCGCACGAACAAATAGTTTGATTTTCAATCAATGTAGTCCTTCAAATAAATCCACTGCACGATGTCATCAACATTTTACTTTTAAAAAAACATTCATACCGGTTCCAGGAAGAATCCAAACACATTCATACCGGCGTTCTACAGTGCATTGTTCCATTTCCTCTATTTTATGTAACATGGGCCAAATCAATAACAATGAGTCTGAAACACATATTTATAGTAATCATTTGAAGCATACACATAATAATTAGGTTTCATTGCAGTTTTGATCCCTTTTTAGCTGAATCACAAAAATAGCCATTCATTTTATTTCTCTCCAGTTTTGGTCTACAAACAGAATTTTGATTTAAAACTGAACGAAATGTCATTTTTTTTAAGTCACGCTACACTATTTATAATCATAAATTTCAAGTACAATTGTTGCACAACAAGATCTTGAGACATGATATGACTTAAATAAAAGCAAAAAAATAAAACTTTATCAAATTTTAGATCAAAGTTATGTATGGATAACTAAAACTGGAGAAAAATAAAATAAAAATACTATTCTTGCAATTCAACTAAAATAACAGAACCAATATTATAATTAAACCTAATAATTAATAGGATTTATCCAGCTTTACACAACTTACTTCAATTTTAACAAAGCTTTATTTTTCTATTTTTCTATTGGTTCACTCAAACTATACAATGCCAAGACATGAAGAATGAGTGGGTGTTTGAGATTGAAGGGGTATGCTAGTGGCGGATCTTGCACAAAATATTTGGGGGAGCCGGAGAGCGACAAATATTAACTGAAATATTATCATTAAAATTTAAATATTATAATTGAAATTTTTAAAAGTCATATAATTTTGTTTAGAGTATCACACAATTCATACATAATAGACAAGTTGAAAAAAAATTAGAATTTCAATTTTCACAAATCACACAATTCACACAATTCAATCAAATAAAATATATCCATTTTATAATTTTCATCTTTGTCAAAAAATTTCTTCTTGAAAAAATAAATATAAGAGAGGTATATATAAGTATAAAATTACTTAAGTTTAATAATATTTTAATAATTTATCATTATTATTTTGATAATATATCATTATTATATATATATATATATAAAAGAAATTATAAAATATAGAGTTGTTGTGGCTACTGCTACACGAGGAATTAGAGAGGAAAAAGAAGGTGGGGGAGTCGAAAGGAGAAAAGGAAGGTAATGAAAAAATGAAGAGGAATCATAGAAATTATTATTATTATTATTATTTTAATAAATAGGGAGGGAGGGAGTAAGAGAAAGTAAAAAGATTACTTTTTTTAAAACCACAAAAATTTAAAAGATATTTTTGTAATTATTATTATTAATTTAATATTTTTTTTTTAATATAGGTGTGTCATGTCACCTCTCCACTTTTTAAAAAATGTGGGTATGTTCCAACAACTTGCTAAATTAGAAAACAATACCACATGTTATTTTCCTTTGAGAAAAAAGAATTCAAAGTATGTTATTTTCCTTTGAAAAAAAGAATTCAAAGTTAGCCACGTGGCACATTCTCAAGTTGGTTGGATCTGATGGAGGAGAATGAGCTAAACTCTATAGTTCCCGTCCAGAAATTATATAATCAGTTTCTCTTGGGTACCTACCACGAAGGATGGGTACGTTGTTCAGTCTTTATTTAACCAAAACAAAAAAGCGGAGTAATCTCGGAGTACAAGAGTCAAACCCGTGCGTGTCACTCTTTCGTTGAACCGGTCAGAAATGGCGGCTCGACCGCTCCTTTTGTCACCAAATCTAAAATGTCCTTGTGAATCTTGGCTTCTTCTATTTCCTTCACTGTCGGTCAAACATTTTTTCTCAATAAAAAATTAGCCCAAATTTCAAATACATAAGATAACGACATTATGACCGAACGACACGGCGTTGTTCATTTTTCAATTTTATTTTATTTAATTCATTTAAAATATATTTTTAATTTTAATAAAATTTAAAATTTGTAAAGATAATTTCTGTGAAATAAAAATACTACTTTTAATTTTACGAGCAAATCTAATCCCAATTAAAAGCAAACATATTTCATTGTTTTTTTAAATGATTTTTTTAAATATGTTTATAATATTATAAAAATTTTATTCTATTACTTTAAATTTTTTTAATTTATAAAAAATTATTTATGAAATTTTTAAAAGTAAAAAAATTTAAGATAAAAATAACAAAGTAATAAAATTAAAAATAAAATTTTAACATTTTTTTTTAGGTAAACTTGCTAAATTATTGTAAACAAGTATGTAAAAAATCTTTAAGAAATATATGTTTGGT
>JBBPBS010000577.1:2462785-2492600 GCA_037974835.1 Cicer judaicum | reverse complement strand
ATTTTAATTTATTTTTTTATATAACTTTTCAATGATTAATATATATATATATATATATTATTATATTAATTAAGAGAAGTAATTTGATAAAGTAATTTTTTTTAATTATTGTATTTTTTAATGTAAATGTAAAAATTTTAAACGACACTCATTAATATAGAGACGAAGTACTAATTTATTTTAAAAAATGAAAACTCAAATTATAAAAAATAATTTAATAACACAACTTGATACATTAATTTATTACTTCTTTGAATGGAAAAAACCATTGAAGACTTATAGGAGCAAAAATTTTAATAAACATTTTAGGAACATGTTAAGGAAACTACTCTCAATAGAAATAGTATTGGAGGTCGACACTACCTACTTTAAACGACACTAATTTTAAAATAAAATAAATATACAATTAATTTTACAGTTTGATTGAAAAGTGAATTTTAAATACTATAAATTACTGAGATAAATCATATATTTTTCTTACAAAAAGAACTCATATACTTAATACAAATTTTGATAAATACGTGGTGTGTAACTCTTGAAACCTTTGATCTAACAATTCTTAGACTAGTTTGTTCATCTATTATGTATATTAACTAATATTTTATCAAGCAAAGAATAATAAATGTCTTTGAAGCTGATAAGTACTCTTAGGAATATTTAAAATTCAAATATAAAAAAATATTAAAAGTTTGTATCATTTAAATTTTAAAAAATATTTTTTTTACTCAAAGTTTATTATTTATTTCTTTTTTGATTTCTTAATAAGTGTGCCACTCGTTAACAAGAACCTATTTATTAATGTGTAGAAAAATGTTGGAGAGTCATTTAGAAAAGGATGACCAACAAACAAAAACAACAACAATCGTTCGTGTTCATTTGTTCACTCTATTCATTAAAATAAGCTTCTATGACATCACAACAAAGAAAATGGAATAAAAAAGAAAGACATAAAATCAATCCATTCGCATTTCAATTTTTTGGGTCTAATTCAACAAACATCATCTCAATGGCTTCAACTTTCTCATAAAAAATATTCACTTTCAGCTCTTTTTTTTCATTCTTGGCTTACCATCAATTATATGACTTATGATCATAGAAGGAAAACAAATAAAACAAGTGAAGGATCATTAATGTCAGAACAGAAAATTGATTCATGGAGCTTCATGTTGATCTGTTTTTTTATCCTTTTCTCAGGTACCACTCAAAACTCCACAACCCTTTTCTTTTTTCTTTCTTTTTTCTCTTATGTTTTCTCAAAGTCCTTTTTGTGTTTAATATTCAGAATCTCATGTAATAGTTATAAGTTTCTTAATGATGAGATAACATCATAATTTCTATAGTGTACCTTAAAAATCAATTCTTCATTAGCCAGTATTAACTAGTCACAAAAATCCTCTCCAACCTCTCCTGCCAAATCTCAACCGTTGGATTAATCTATCAAATATACTCTCAACTATTAGATTAATTCAACGACTAAGATTTGCCTGTCAGAGAAACTATAAATAATCCAAGTTGGCTAATTTGGTGGTATGTTCTTAGATTCTCTCAATAGTTTTTTTTGTGTGTTTTTGTTTTTATTTATATAATAATAACACATGGTTTTAGTTTTCCAAGGTTGACACTATTTTGTAATATATGGGGTACTATATTATATAGTGTCTCTGTACAAAGTAGTATAAAGAAAAAAGTACATGCATATAATATTTGCATAAAGAGGGAATACATAATATGGTTTTAGTTTCCCAAGTTTGATGTTTTTTAAATTTGTGCTGATTTTATTTGACAGGTAAAGTAGTTATTGGAGATTCATTGGAAACAGACAAACAAGTATTGTTGAAGTTGAAATCATATTTGGAAAATCAAACATTTGCAAATAGAGGAGAATATATAAGATGGAACAACAACAACAATAATTCAAATCCATGTGAGTGGTCAGGAATATCTTGCAGCTTAATCAAAGGTAAAAAATGGAGGGTTGTGAGTGTAGACATCTCAGCAAGTGCAATATCAGGTAAAATGTTTCAGAATTTCTCTCAGCTTAGTGAACTCACACACCTTGATGTCTCTTTGAACACTCTCTCTGGTGAGATTCCTGAAGATTTAAGTAACTGTCATAAGCTTGTGTATCTAAATTTATCTCATAATATTCTTGAAGGAGAGATGAATTTGATTGGTTTGAAAAAGTTGCAAACATTGGATTTATCTATGAATAGAATTCAAGGGGATATTGAGTTGAATTTTGTTGATAATTGTGATGGTTTGGTTACTTTGAATGTTTCAGATAATCATTTTTTTGGTAAGATTGATAAGTGTTTTGATAAGTGTTTAAAGTTGAAGTACTTGGATTTGAGCACAAATAATCTAAGTGGTGGAATTTGGAATGGAATTTCAAGGTTGAAACAATTTTCCATTTCTGAGAATCATCTTAGTGGGATTGTTCCTTCACAAGCATTTTTAAAGAATTGTAGTCTTGAAAAATTGGATATTTCAGTGAATGGATTTGTTGGTAAACCACCTAAGGAGGTTGCAAATTGCAAAAATTTGAAGATTCTCAATCTTTCTAGTAACAATTTTAGTGAAGAAATACCTCATGAAATTGGTTCAATTTCTGGACTAAAATCATTGTTCTTGCAAAATAACAGTTTCTCAAGAGATATTCCAGATACACTTTTGAATTTGACCAATTTGTTTATCTTGGATTTGAGCAGGAACAAATTTGGTGGTGAGGTACAAGAGATATTTGGTAAATTCAAGAAATTGAAGATTCTTCTGTTGCATGCAAATTTTTACACTAAAGGGTTGAATACATCAGGAATATTTTCATTGAGTAACCTTACAAGATTAGATTTAAGCTTCAACAACTTTTCAGGTCAATTACCTGTTGAAATATCTCAAATGACTGGTCTCACATTCTTAACATTAGGCAACAATCTATTCAATGGAACTATTCCATTTGAATTAGGAAAGTTGATTAATTTGCAAGGACTTGACCTTGGTTTCAATAGTTTCATTGGAAAAATTCCACCAAGTTTTGGAAATTTGAACTCTCTCTTGTGGTTAATGCTAGCTGATAACTCATTAACAGGTGAAATTCCAAAAGAATTAGGTAACTGTTCAAGTTTGTTATGGTTGAACCTTGCAAACAACAAACTCACTGGAAATTTTCCTTCTGAATTGACCAAAATTGGAAGAAATGCTATGAAAACATTTGAATCAAATAGAAAAAATACCTATGGTGTTATTGCAGGAAATAGCGAATGTTTATCGATGAAAAGATGGATACCTGCTGATTACCCTCCATTTAGTTTTGTGTATAGTATCTTAACAAGGAAAAATTGTAGAACACTTTGGGATAGATTGCTTAAAGGATATGGAATTTTTCCTATGTGTACATTTGATCCTTCTACTAAATCATCTCATAAATTTGGTTATGTTCAATTAAGTGGTAATCAAATTAGTGGTGAAATTCCTTCAGAAATTGGTAGCATGATGAATTTCAGTATGTTACATTTAGGTGACAACAAATTCATTGGAAAATTTCCACTAGAGATTAGTGGCTTACCACTTATAGTATTGAACATGACTAGGAACAAATTTTCAGGTGAAATTCCAAGTGAAATTGGTAACATGAAGTGTATGCAGAATCTTGATTTATCTTGGAACAATTTCTCAGGTGAATTTCCAAGAAGTTTGGTTAATTTGGATGAACTTAGCAGGTTCAACATTTCATATAATCCTTTATTATCTGGTACAGTACCACCAAGTGGACACTTGCTTACTTTTGACAAAGATTCCTATGTTGGTGACAATCTTTTAGACTTTCCAAAATTCTCTGATAACACTTTAGATCAAAGAAATAAAACTTTTCACAACAAACACATGAAAAAATCCACAATATGGTATCTTTGTGTTGCTTTGACACTTTCTATTTTAGTCTCTGGACTTCTCTTTCTAACAGTTTATTTCTTAGTGAAAAGTCCATCTTTGGAAAAAAGAAAAAACCAAGGGCATGATGATTCTGTCAAGATATTCAACTTGATCAACAACACAATATTCACACATGCTGACATATTGAAAGCAACAGGAAACTTCAAAGAGGAAAGAATCATAGGAAAAGGAGGATTCGGAACGGTCTACAAGGGAGTTTTTCCTGATGGAAGAGAAGTGGCAATTAAGAAGTTACAAAGGGAAGAAGGAATGGAAGGCGAAAAAGAATTTCGAGCCGAAATGAAAGTCCTTGTGAGTGGTCAAGAATTTGGTTGGCCACATCCAAACCTTGTGACACTTTATGGTTGGTGTCTATATGATTCACAAAGGATACTGGTTTATGAGTACATAGGAGGTGGAAATTTAGAAGAACTAGTGACTGATACAACAAATTTCAAGTATATAAGGCGATTAGAAGTTGCGATCGATGTTGCTAAAGCATTAGTTTATCTACACCATGAATGTTACCCTCCAATTGTACATAGAGATGTGAAGGCTAGTAATGTTTTGCTAGATAAAGATGGTAAAGCTAAAGTAACTGATTTTGGACTTGCTAGAGTTTTTAACGTTGGAGATACTCATGTTAGTACAATTGTGGCTGGAACTGTTGGATATGTTGCGCCGGAATATGCACAAACATGGCGCGCTACGACGAAAGGTGATGTGTATAGTTTTGGTGTGTTGATTATGGAGTTAGCAACTGGGAGAAGAGCTGTGGATGGAAGTGAAGAATGTTTGGTTGAATGTGTTAGTAGAAAAGGATTGAATTATTTTGGATTAGTTGGTGATGCAAAGGAGATGTTTGAGTTGCTTCAACTTGGTGTGAATTGCACAAATGATTCTCCACAAGAAAGGCCTAATATGAAAGAGGTTCTAGCTATGTTGATTAAGATATATAACACTTATACAAATTTTAATTATGGACACTTTGTTTAGATTGTTTGTTTCAACTATATGTGCTTTTAATTGTGCATGGTCATTGTATTTCCAGATACGTTATTAGTATATTTTTTATTGTTAGGAAACTAGATGAAGTTGTTTTCATTTTTATTTTTTGTATATAAAAATGTTGATACGATAGTGTAAGATGCAATACAATATTTTATAGAACAAAACATGTGATGCATAGTTGAATTGATTCTTTTGTGTTAAGGAACTTAATTATTCATGTTGAAGGAGATGTGCTGTCATAATTTGACTTTTGTTTTAGTATAACCCCTTTCAAGGAAGAGCACTTATATATATTCTTTTCCATTAATTTTTTGTTTTAATCACATCACCAATATATTATTCTCTATATTTTTATGTCTCCCTATATGTCATAGAAATGTATCGGTATCTATAAGTAATTTTTCTTTAATGAATAATCAACACGTTCCATTGTTCAGTTTGTGGGTATGTATGGGAAAATGTGACAATTACGATTAGCAAATAAAAAATTTTCATAATTTTAATTATAAAAATTATTCTGAATAACGACAAATATTTTTAATAATTCAATTATTCTGATTAACAGAAAATATAAAAAGTTTTTATATTAATAATATATATAAATTAATTTTATTAGAGGAATTTTAAAAATTTGTTACTGTAGTATATGATACTTTAATAACATAAATAGTAAGTATAATGAAAAAAAGGATTATATTTATCATAAAAAAATTATGATTGCTCAAATAACTGCCAAACATGGATCAAACTAATTTTTATGTACTTTTATATTAGTTAGTGACAGCAAAGTATATTTTGAAAAATTATTTGACCCTTAATATAAGACTCTAAGAAATTAATATTAATTACTAATAATTTCAAAACACATCACATATTAATTACTAATTTATCTTAAAAAATAAAAAGTTAAATTAAATACACATTAATGTATAAAAGATATTTTAAGAACACCTATATATAAAATTGACATTAAATTCACTACCAAATTTCCTTAATACATATGTAAAAAAAAGAAAAGCAATAAAGACAACACTCACAAAATTAGTATTACATTAATAATATCCATTAAATGAGAGTTAAATTAAAATTACAATTGAGATAAGATTTATTACAGTTGTATGAGTTAATCATGGTAAAATTTGTTATCTCATTTATTGGATATTATGGGTATTATCAAAATTAGTATAATAGTACAACTTAAAAATATCGCCATTTGTCACTTGAGTTAAGATTTATTAATAAAATACTAATTTTTGAATTTGAAAGAATTTCAAATATTCATGAAATGTGTAGATGGAAATGAACTCCTATTCCAAAGTTTTCCTTCCTTCTTCAACAAAATTTGTATCTCGTCTCTTATTCTTTGTTCTATCTTCATGGTTAATTGGTGACCACATTTTTATAGTTTTTCTTTTTATTTCTTTTCACCAATGTCTTAGAGGCTAAACAATATATTGTGTCAAAACTCTTATGATTCGATGAAAGTCACTTATTTGATTTTTTTTAATTTAATTTTTTCTTTTTTCTTTTTATTTTCTTCCATTTATATTAATTTCTTACATGATTTATTTATCATATAACTTCTTTTATCATATAATTTCTTTTATTGATAGTTTATTTTGTTGAAGATCATTTTTATTTTATGCACAAAATTTGTGTAGACAACACTCATAAGAGTTCATAACATATTTTTTAAAGTTAAATATATATTTCCTAAATTGTTAGATAGAAGTCAATCTTATGCATAAAATTTGTAGACAACACAAAAGATTTTTCGTTCATGTTTTATAGGTTTGTCTTTTTGCAAAATAATAATATTTGTAACATACATATGTTAGATAGCCATTTTCTTCTACAACCGTAAGTGGAGTTGGTTTGTTGTCACACTTTAAAACAATTGACACAAAACATAAATTTCTCTAAAATATATGCGAAAATTGTTACAATATATATACTTTTCTAAAAAAAAACCACACGCCCAATACAATTACACTATTTAAAAAGAATAACTAACTATCTCCCAAAACACTAAAAGAAGATAGAAAGAAAAAGTAAGATATAAACTTAAATTGTTTCTAACCGTTGTGAATTATAACGAAAAACTCATCAATATGACTCTTATTTTATTATTGTGTATCAAGTAATTAAATCTTATGCTAATGAGCACTAAAATTAGAATATCAAATTTTGAAATTTAATTTTCTATTTCAATGTAATTATCATTAATAAAGACTCCCTCAAAAAATGAAATAACTATGAAAACAATCTATTATAATATATTAAAATATAATTTCAACTCTATTGAATGATACGTCATACACTTATGTGCTACATCATAGCATTTGCGCCACATCGTTAATATTATTATGTGGCACCCTTCATATATCTCTAGTAGTCATCTCACATCTTTTATTTCTCAATTTAGCTTTTGCATCTCACATATTGTATACATAAGTTAAAAACTCTTTCAAAAAAGCTCATCATAATATAATTATACCATCTTTTCACTTCAATCAACATTTGCGACTCCTCTAATTCTAACTTTACATATCCTGTAGATTAATTGACAATAAAAAATGTCATATTGACGTTATCTCATCCCAAATGTTCCAATAATCATTTGCAAGTACGAATTCGGTCTCACACAGTCATATATAAATTCAATCTCACAAAGCCATATTTGAATCTAATCTCATAAAGCCATCTCTGTTCATTTCTTGGAAAATCTGTGTCATTATTACACTTATCTTCACCTATGTAACTAACTATAAATTGTCCACACAACTAGACAACATTTTTATAAATATGTCGCTATGCAAAAATAGGATTTTATAGCGCTTTTTTAAGCAATTTACAGCGCTTTTTCAAAAAAAAAAAAGCGTTGTGGAATCGGGCGCTGTAAAAGATACAACCACACTTTTTTAAAACCAAAAAGCGCTATAAAACATGTAGACATATTGCGCGTTTGCTATGCATATTTTACAGCACTTTTTAAATTAGTGTTGTAAAAGGTGCACTCATTATATGCATTATTATGGAATCGGGCGCTGTAAAAGATACAACCACACTTTTTTAAAACCAAAAAGCGCTATAAAACATGTAGACATATTGCGCGTTTGCTATGCATATTTTACAGCACTTTTTAAATTAGTGTTGTAAAAGGTGCACTCATTATATGCATTATTATGCACCTTTTACAGCGCTTATTGAAAAGAGCGTTGTAAAATGTGCACCCAATATATGCATTATAGTGCACCTTTTACAGCGCATTTTTAAATAAGTGTTGCAAAATGTGCATCCAATATATGCATTATAGTGCACATTTTACAGCGCTTTTTCAAATAAGCGCTGTAAAATGTACACCTAATATATGCATTATAGTGCATATTTTACAGCGCATTTTTAAATAAGCGTTGCAAAATGTGCATCCAATATATGCATTATAGTGCACATTTTACAGCGCTTTTTCAAATAAGCGTTGTAAAATGTACACCTAATATATGCATTATAGTGCACATTTGACAGCGCTTTTTCAAAAAAGTTCTGTAAAATGTGCAATTTTTTTTTTAAAAACGTTGTAAATTAAATTTTTGAAAAGCGCTTTTTGATTTTTTATGACATTTTTTTAGAAAGCGTTGTCTTTTAATTTTTTTTCCAAAATTATTTTCATCCAACATCAGTTCACAATCAGTTCACGCAACAACAAAATATATTCAAATACATATTCAAAAAAAGTTCACACAATCAGTACACAAAAACAGAACTATATAACTTAACTTTATATATTAATTTACAACAGAACATTTAGATATATATATATATATATATATATATATATATATATATTAATTAACTACATATACATTGCACATATATTGTACAACAACACATATTCATATACATGTTCATATATTGTGCCCTATTCATATACATATAACTAACAGAATACACAGAATATAACTAGCTACCATATAATATTCAGATCCCTTGCAGCATGCTATTACCCAGAAAATCAAATAATGTTCATTTCAAGCACATACTGACACCAATCTTCCTTTAATTCCATTAGATCTTCCTCAGAGTATGTTGGACTAGAATTGTCAAAGTACTGTGAAATATAAAAATGGAACATATTAAGTTAGAATCAAATATATAGATAATTTTTATATGAAAATCATATAATGAAAATACCGTACCGTTTCTGGGATAATAATTTTATTCATGTCAACAATCTCCTTCATGAATTGCAATACATAGTGCCCACAGTCGATGTTGTTAGTTTGACGAGGGCACTATAAAATAAAGCATATAAGTCAATAAAATATTTGTGCATTGATCGTAAAGGCATATATTTGTAAATGAAAATTTAAAGGCATATATTTCAAACCTTTATTGGAATCTATGTGATGTTATTAGACTTTTGCTTCAACATTGTAGCACCTCTTTGAGCTCGAAAAACTTGTAAAGCACTATCGAATAAATAAATGTGATTATTATAGTATTAACAAACACATTATTGATATATATTTATATATATATATATATATATATATATATAAGAAATAAATGAATATTACTTACGTGTCGAACATAGTCTTTATATCAGAGTGATTGTTGTAATTGTCATGCAAGGGATCCAAATAGTATATAACTTCAGAGGTCGCATTGATTGCAAATAGCACCTAATGTGCCCTACAACAACAAAAATTTGGCTAAGCAATTTTGTTTACATAACTAATAAATTAAGATCTCATAAATTAAAAATGATATAAATAAATAATATATAATTACGTACCCTGAATTATATGGTACAAAGAACAATTTATCCTTCTCTATATTTTCTAATAACATATCTACAATGTAATTCTTTACATTAACTGGATCGAGTTTACACATCAACAGCTTATGCGGAGACAAGAATGAATATCTATTTGACAATCTGCGCTTGCACACAACCTTCTCATACAAAAACCTTCAATGAAAATTTCAAACTAGATTAATTGTCAATAAATTTATTTAACTACCAATAAATGCAATTAAAAGTATTTTTTACCTTATGTACAAGTTGATGACAGTAGCACTCAACTCCTTATGGTTGAGAAGTTCGTATATGTGCTCCTTTCCGAGAAATTCTTCATACTCATCTGGAATATAGCTTTATTCATGGTTATGATGTGTAAATCGTCGTTGCTGCCCATATTTCTTTTTACTTTGATGTCAAGACACACCCAGTATTTAGCAAGGCATGGTTGACTTATTTTAGGAGCAACAACAACCGATTATCCCCAATCCAGTTTTCTAGCTGCAACTTTGGTAGCTTTATTACCCTCCAGCTTTTTTAGTTTGCCAGCTCTATTACCCTCCAATTTTTGAGGTTTGTCGGCTTTATTTTGCTGTGCGGGAGGTTTATTTGATTGAATCTAAAAAAATGAGGTTAAATGTTAGTTTATTGAATATGAAAAAATGACAAACCTTAGGGAATAAATGTGACAAACCTTTTCGGGCGATGTAATTGATTCGTTTTTGGGAATCTTTTTATCATTTCCTTTAGGATTTTTTAGAATCTAAATATAAATGTGAAATTAAAGTTAGGAGTGGAAAAACATCAGCAATTAAGTATACATATCAATTAAACATACATTTCAATTAATTAAATATACCTTATCGAGGGCAACAAGATGTGTGGGCCATGTCACATAACTACCAATTGTTTCGCCCAAAAACTTCATATCTCCATCGTTGTCCGGTATCGGCAACGGTGCAGTTGGTTCCAAAACAATAATTGGTGATACTTTGACATGGCCCGCAGGGATCAGTGCGTTGTGCAATACTTATCTTGAAGTATTGTACAATTTTCCTTTTCCAACCTTCCGATGAGTAGGGGAGGATAAGTACAACACGCATGGAGTGACACCCTAAATCAATGGTTAAAACATAATTATGGTTAATACATAAATATATTTAATACATAAGTAATTACATAAGTAAGTAATTAATTACCTTAGAAAGACTTTTGAGACTGATGTTGCAACTCGCGTTTTCACTCTCCATTTGTATTTCACGTAGGAGCTGATCCAGGAGTTGCTTGTCTTTATTCGTCTTCACTAAAAGTGTCAGTTGCTCTATAAGGAGTTTGAGCTTCTCTAATACTTCCTCATTGGATGGATTTTGGCGCTTCTCTTAGGAAAACTAGCTTTTAGGAGTTACGCCAAATCCTTTCGCCCGAACCCGATCGAATACTCAAGAACGTTAAACACTTTACCCAGAATGTCCCTGCAACTAGTTTTGTTGCGCTCTTAATTTTCATAACTTTTTTCAATAGTCTTCTAAAATACATGTAGGATTAAAAAGATAAGTTCAATATCATTTTTAAAATACAATATTAAAAAATATTAAAGTGATAATATACTTACACAAAGTTCTATTACTTTTTTGACATTTTCATTGTCAACCACTCCATCCTTATTTACACGAGCTTCCTTCCACAATATATGATGACCCAACGGTTGATCGAATTGGGTGTCTTGTCGCTATTCGTTAAGATCATAAACAAAATATTAGTTAGAAACTATAGTTTATAATTCAAATTACTTCATTATATAAAAGTGATGTTTAATTAGTTACAAGTTTTTGCTCTAGACATGCATATCCCATACGTGATTTTTTGTATGGGTGTGTCAGATTTCTTGCCCTATCACGATTTGCCTTACTTATATTCTATATAAAAAAAATAACAATCGTGTAAAAATTTAAAATACGCTACGAATATGAATAATAAAACACAAATGCTAATAAATTAATCACATACCACAAACGCGGGGTCCGAACGTTTGGATACAAATGCACTCCATTCATCATTTGATATGTAATGTTTATAAATTCTTGGAGCTTCAGCATTCGTATTTCCTTCTCTATCTTTTAGATAGAAATTAGAGAGGTGAGATCTAAAACCCCGGTGGATTTCTCGGCAAATCTCAATACGTAACTCTTTCTCCCCTCATCAAGAACAAAAGCAGTCTGCAAGCGAAATAAAGATATAGTTTGAGTACAGTATTTCAACGGAAAAAATTATAAATGACGAAAGAGTTGATCAAAAAATTTACTTGAATGTCATTCCATAGTATATCTTTGGCATCCTTCAACGTCTTATCTCTACAATCAATAATTGTAATTGGGATATTTTGATGAACAACAACCCCAATGTAACTTACAAACATGGAGCTGTTGGGATCGATTGGCTGACCACTCTCATTCCATCCAACCTAATAAACTTATATAGTAAGTACATGCTTTCAAAAAAAGATAAAAAATAAACAGCAAACAGAGTATAATATACCTCAAATTTAATGCCATTGCTCCTTGCTTTTATGACTTTTTGCATTATAGTTGGACCATGTTTGACTTCATTTTCGTAAGTCTTAGTGTTGACAACTTCTTCATTTTGACATTCTAAATCTTTGGTGGTATCCATTTATCTACAACAAGTTCAACATACAGTTTAGTATATCTTCAACAAGCTCAACATGCACTATTCTAAGTACATATCAGTATCAGTATAACTTAAACAAGCTCAACATGCATTTTAGTGATAACAAAAAATTAAGAACATCAATACCTGATTAATGAGGATTCGAAGAAATACGTAATGCGCAGAAATGAGGGTTCGCAGAAAGTTCGCAGAAATACGATTCGCAAAAATATGGTTCGAAGAAATACGTAATGAGGGTTACGTATTTCAATGAAAATATATTGTGTGTAATAGGAGAGATGATCGTGGAAATAAGGTTCGTAATGGAAGAGATGATAGGGTTCGCAAAGGAAGAGAAGAACGATGAAGGTTGAGATGATAATGAAGTTTACGTAATGAAGAGGAAACTGAAGCGGTTTGTTGTTAATATAAAACCCTTTTACAACGCTTTTTTATAAGCCTTTTACAGCACTTGTTGGAAAAGCGCTCTAAAAGGTCTCCTTAATTTATTTTTAAAAGGCTCTTTTACAGCACTTTTTCAAATAAGTTATGTAAAAGACCTCCTTGTTTTCTTATGTTATATGAATGTTTTTTATAAAGCCTTTTACAACGCTTGTTGGAAAAGCCCTCTAAAAGGCCTTCTTATTTTATTTTTAAAAGGGTCTTTTACAACGCTTATTTGTAAAAGCGCTGTAAAATACCTCCTTGTTTTCTTATGTTATATGAATGTTTTTTTTTAAAAAACCTTGTAAAAGACCTCCTTGTTTTCTGATGTTATATGAATGAAACCTTTTAAACCTTATAACATAAATATGACAATCATGGGTCTTTAAACCTATTAACTTGAGGTCTTTCATACAAACCAAATTTTTAATGTTTAAAGAGTATCCTTCTGGAACTTTAACTTCGTGTAGAAATTTACATAAAACAATGTTTTTCTTTCTAGATAGAGTATGAGCGGCTGGAGGTAGATATGTACGATTTCCTTTCTTTACGGGACCCAATTCATTTCTTATTCCCATATCGACCAAGTCCAATCTTGCATTGATGTCATCTTTAGACTTTCCTGGAACATTGAGTAACGTACCAATAACACTATCAAATACAGTTTTTTCAATATGCATCACATCGAGGAAATGTCTTATATACAATGACTTCCAATATGGCAATTCAAAGAAAATTGACTTTTTCTTCCACCCAGTTTTGACCAGCTCTCCCGCAAAAAGGTTTGCCAAATTTATTGGTCAAACCTTGTACTTTTTCAAGTATTTGATATCTAGTCGGTGCTAAAGGAGCTTTACCTTCCTCTAATTTTCCATTGAATGCATTTCTCCACCCACGATACTGATGACTATAAGGTAAAAATCTACGATGTCCAAGAAACACATTCTTCTTACAATGTTTCAATCGCATCCAATTTGTACTCTCTTCACATATAGGACATGCACACTGACCTTTAATGCTATATCCTAATAAATTACCATTTGCTGGAAAATCATTAATTGTGCCGAACAACATAGCCCTCAAATTGAAACATTCTTTCTTATACCCATCATAAACTTCCACACCTGTCTCCCACATAATTTTTAAATCTTCAATTAAAGGAGTCAAATATACGTTGATATCATTCCCTGGTTGTTTGGGTCCAGAAATTAACAGAGACAACATCATAAACTTACACTTCATACATAACCATGGAGGTAGGTTATAAATCAACAAAATCATAGGCCATGTGCTGTGTGAAATGCTTTGAAGACCATGTGGATTCATTCCATCAGTAGAAAGTGCAAGTCTTAGATTTTTTGTCTCTATCCCGAATTCAGGATACTCGTGATCAATTTTTGCCCATTATGGGGAATCTGCAGGGTGTCAAAACATTCCATCTCTAATTCTTTCATCTGCATGTCATGTTAAGTGTCTTGAATCTTCTTCACTGCAATACATGCGCCTAAATCTTGGTATTATAGGAAAATACCACACAACTTTTGCTGGAGTAGATTATTTCTTCTTATATCGAGAGACATTGCATTTCGGACACGCCTTTATTAATTCATATTCGTTTCGAACTAAAATGCAATCGTTAGGACACGCATGAATCGTTTCGTAACTCATACTAATAGAGCACAAAACCCATTTAGCCTCGTAAGTTCAACTGGGAAGTTCATTAGCATCTGGCAACATATCTTTTAAGAGTGTTAATAATTCTGTGAAATTTTTAACAGACCATCCATTACTCACTTTTAAGTTGTACAACTTTAATATCGCCAACAGTCTTGTGAATTTAGTACAACCATTATATAATGGTTTCTCTGCATCACTCAACAAACTCACAAACATTTTAGGACAATCTCGAAGATCTTCTTCAACTGCTTTTGCAATCTCCTCAACTCTGTCTGACTCATATGTATCTGTATCGAAGTCAGTTGAAGTATATGTCGAACCATTCTCAAAATTAATGTTTCCTTTTTTTTTTCACCATGTCTTATCCAACATGTATAGCTTTGATCAATTCCATTACATACTAAATGTCCTTCCAATTCATCTTCTCTAACGCGTTTTCCAAAATAACATTTTAAACAAGGACAAACAACTCTATTTGGATCTTTTGCATTCTTCACTGCAAACTCAACAAACTCCTTCACTCCATTTTCATACTCTTTTGATAATCGATTGGCAGACATCCATTTTTGATCCATATTATATGACCTATATAAATGCAGTTACAAAAAAAATAAGCTATTGAACAAATAAAAAAAATTCAAAAAGAAACCAATATCAACATATCTAATATTTGAAAATGGAAACCAAGGTTGTTTTAAATTTGTTTTTATTTATTTAAAAGTAAATGATTTTTATTTAAAGTGAATGATTTTACAGCGCTTGTAGAATAAGCGCTCTAATAGGTCCTTTAATTATTTGAAAGTGCATGTCTTTTACAGCGCTTGTGAAAAAAGCGCTATAATAGGTAATTTTATTATTTGAAAGCGCATGTCTTTTACAGCGCTTGTGAAAAAAGCGCTGTAATAGGTAATTTAATTATTTGAAAGCGCATGTATTTTACAACGCTTGTAACAAAAGTGCTGTAAAACATTATGTGAGGGCGCTTTAGTTTATAGCGCTTGTGTACAAGCGCTGTAAAAGCATTGTAAACATTATGCGCAAACGCTATATGACCCTACAACAACGCTTTTTCATAGCGGTTGTCAAAAAAGTGCTGTTATAGGCTCCTTTATTTTTAAAATATATTTACAACAACGCTTGTATTTAATAAGCGCTGTAAAAGGCGCGCTATAAAATGTCATTTTTCGCGTAGTGTGTATTTATATGTTGTTTTGTGTTCTACGATATTTTATTGGTATCAAAAGACAAAAAATTTGAAGGAGCATCTCGACACATTTCAAAGGTACATACTTTGAATTTGAAAAATTGAATTTATATGTCAGAAAGAATTCAGTTATTAAGATTTTCATGACATCTTTGCTATTCTCTATATGTCAGAAAGAATTTAGCTATTCGCAATTCTGTTTCATTATATTAGATTTACATGACATATTGGATATTTTATATAACCATTTGTAGCGTATGTCATATTAAAAAATTGTAGCTTATGTCCTCAAATCAATATAAAAACTATTTTCATCTACAAGATTGATCGCGACATTCAAATATAACCTCTTTCATGTTTAATTGATTTAGTATTATAGAGCTCAAATTCATATTACATCTCACTCAATCATGGTAAATTACAAACTTTTAAAATAATGTGATCTTAATTTATTAATTTTAATGATAAAATTTAATCAATGACATTTTACTATTTAATATAAAATATTGCAATTTTGATTTTTTTTAATAGTTAATAAACAATTTTTTGACAAATTATTTTAAAATAATTGAAATTTACTTTAAATAAAACATTTGAAGTTCCAACAAATAATTGTATTTCCAGAGACGTTGTTAGTATATTTTTTATTATTAGGAACAATATTTATAGAACAAAAATGTGATGCATGGTTGAATTGATTATTCCCTTGTGTAAATGAACTTCGTTGTTCATGTTGAAGAAGATGTGCTCTTGTAATTTCACTTTTGTTTTGATGTAACTATTTTAAACACTTCATTTTTTTTTCTTCTATCACATTTATTACACCATTATTTATTTTAATCTCTCAATAGATGTCAAAGGAATACATAAATGTCTATTGCTAATTTTCTTTAATAATAATCGACACATACCATTGTTCATTTTGTGGATTTATCTGAGAAACTAATGTTACAATCACATTGAACAACATGATGTACATTTTGATTAATTGAAGTCAACTCGGTTACATCGAATCGAATCTATCTATCTATATATATATATACTAGTGTAGGCATCATGCCGTGTACGAGTTAGAGTTAATATTTTAATAAAATTTAATTTAGATTACGTTAATAATAATATAAATTAAATTTTGTAATTAAGATGATCTTTAAAAAGTTTAGTATTGTAGTATATGATACTTTCATGACATAAATAATAAGTATAATTAAAAAGGGTTATTTTTACCATATAAAAATAATTATAGCTCAAATAACTACAAAACATGGATCAATGTAAAAGTTCTAATGGTGCATTTTATATTTATAAAATAAATTTTTATATAAAACATTTTCATTAACTATTTGTATTATTACTTTATACAATACAATTTTAATAATGTAAAATATTTATACTATTATAGTTAAATAAAATATGATCAATAATAAAGAGGTTGGTCTAACATAATAGATTTAAACTCTTACAACCTCAAAAATTTAAATTCAAATCTCCGCTATGAAAACTATTTATATTTAAAATGTTTCAGATATTCAATAAATAAATGAATAACGTTTCGAATGTTTTTCTAAATTAATAGTTATGTAGAACTTTTATAGAATATATACCTTAAATAAGAGAATACCTTAAATATTAGAAATCAAATTAAATTATTATATATTTTTTCAATACCTTTTGTGTGCATGGATCTCAAAATTAAAAATAAAAATTGTTAAAATCCATTGATTATTTTTAGACAAATGTTAGTGTATTAATTAAGTTTGTATTTTTTTTTCCTTTTTTAATGTTTGAATTCGATCCTTTTACTCCTACACTTCTACAGGACAAATTGAAAAATATTACGAAACATTCTACATTCAAAATTATTTCATTTTTTTAGGTAGGCTTTTAATAATATTTACATTTATAACTAACTTAAAAATAACTTTTTAACACTTAATCTTCTGACCTAAAAAAACATTTGTTTTTTGTTTTCCAAAATTTATTTATTTTATTGTTATTTGATGTAATTAATGTGACATTTGAAAAATAATAATTAAAAGAGAAAAACAATAGGGCTGTACGTGTATCTTTTATTTATTCAAATACATTTTTTTATTATAAGTGCTCTCCACTCGAAGTAATCATATTTTAGTCGTATTGATTGTAGATTGTTTTTATAAGAAAAGAATTAAAGTAAGTTGTAGATTATCTTGTTATGTATTAGTTTTTTGTAGGTACAATTTCTATATGTTAATTTCTTTTAGTAAAACATTAATAAAATAGTTGTTAATATTTTTCGATTTTTAATAGTTAGCTATCTTTTTGAAGAAAATATATTTCATTGTTAAATATTATATATTTAAATTAAAATATTATTGTCTATATTTTTTGTCAATACCATATATGTCTCTCTGGATTTTAATTTTGATTTTTTATTATTTTATATAAAATTTCAAATTGCTAAGCCCACGGATCCGTATACTTTTATTTAGGTGTATTTAGGTCCAATAAACTCTTTGAAATTGTTTCCTTTATATGGGACAAATTTGAAAATAATTCATAAGTATAATATAACTCTTGCGCAGGATATATACACTTTATCATATGAGTAGTATTGTGAATAAGATGTAAAAATTTTAAAAATAATTTTGCATTTTGTTTGTAGAGTATTTTTTCAAGTGAATTTATTTGAGTAATTATTATATATGAGTTGACAAACACACATTTAAGGATATGTAAAATGTTTTGAATAGTGAAGATCATCCTACAAATAAAATTCATAAATTATATTTAGTGTTAAAAATTTTAAAAGTATTTTAATAAATATTAATGTATGTAATTATCTACTGTAAAATCATATTAATCATGCTCTTTTTTTGTGTTGTCAAATCTAAATTTATTGTCAAAATATTGTTAGAAAAATATAAAAAAGATTTTGTCATTTGATATTCATTTCATTATAACCCTATCAAAGAAATGACAAATCTAAATTTCAATATTTTAAGTATGAGACTTCTATACAACATGACAAACAATTCATATGTACGGTGATGAGTAGAGGTAAAACAAATATAGAAACTTAAAATTAATAGTATTTTAAAACAATTTGACAATATAAAACATCTCTGTAAAAAGAAACAAAAAATAACTTTTTTAATCTAAATGGTAAATAGTTTTCTCTTAAAGACACAATAATAACACTCATATAAAGTTGAATATGAACAATTTTCTTTGTCTTTTGATGAGCCAATATACTTTCATGTCACAGATGAGATCAAATATGTCTGAAAAAATAATACTATAACTAAGAAAAATCAAGATTTTGAGAAAAATGAACAAATAGATATAATATGTTGCAAAATACCACTTGCTCCAAAGCTATTTGTGCAAAAAAAAAAATTCTAACTATATCTACTTTTTTTAAAAGAATTGGGTTGCAAAGAGATTTCCTTTTGAGTTGATAAAATGGAGTTGAGAAAACTTACATTGCTTAATGTTTTCTCATGATAGTAGCAAATTTGCGATATAAAAGTTAATAGCCTAAGGATGCGATATAAAAGTTAATAGCATAAGACTGCGATATAAAAATTAATTGCATAAGACATGTTAAAATAGTTACAAGAAAAAAAATCGACCATTTAAATATTTGAGTTTCAATTAGAAAAAAATACTATAGTTTCAATTTTGTTTTTAATAAAGCACTAATCGTAGAGATTGTTTGAAGAATTAGAATACAAAAAATATCATTTATCAATTATTCGATAACAATTTTCCTCCATGATTATTTATAACAGTTCTTTTCTTTCTATGATTTTAACTATCAATTAATATATTGAGTCATTTTAAAGGTTTCTATATCTCTTCCTCCATCATTATATGTTTTCAAATTTTTTTTCATTTAGATAAACAATATAGTAAAATTATATATATATATATATATATATTAAAATAGACTTCTACATCATCATCAAATTTGTGCCACCTTATTATTATTATTATTATTATTATTATTATTATTTAGCATATAATAATTATGTATACTTATTAATGTATCATGACTTACAAATTAGAGTGCAATCAATATATAAGTTTATATAAATTAAAATAGACTCCTCTATTATATATATTCAAATAAACTTTTCATCAAATATTGTGTCACCTCATTCAAATATTGTCACATCAAATAAAATATGATGTGGCACATCTAATAAATATTCTTCCTCTTTCTTATTATCATACTTCCAATTTTTTTTCATATAATATCTTGAGCAACTATTCATATGTTATAAGTTACAAATTACAAATTACAAATACAATAAATATTATTTATCAATTAATCGACATTGATTGATCCTCCATCATTATTGATAACGGTTGTTGGATTATTGACAACAGTTGTTGTCATCTTCATCAAATTTGTGCCACCTAATTCAAATATTGTGGCACATTATTATTATTATTATTATTATTATTATTATTATTATTTAGATAATCAATATAGTAAATGTTAGGGAAATTTCCAAAATATATTTGGATTTTTATAATAGCTATATTAATATAGCAAAATTAAATAATTGAATGTATCACTTGGTCAAGTGGTTGCAATGATTGGGTTTAATTCAAATCAATGTATCTATTAAGTTATCAAAAGTTGCAATCTTTCACAAGAGTTGTTTTCTTTCACCAATTGGTATGAGTATCTCTATAAATAGAAAATATTTTTTAGTGGCAGAAAGAACACAAGAAAAACAACACAAAATTCATGTTACATGAGTCAAAATTATGTCAAAAATATTTCTAAGCGATTTTTTCTTTTCTCTAGTGCACGAGAGTAAACGAAGAAAATTTATTCTGTAAACTATCATTGATCGATAGACTTGATGTGAATGTGCAATTCACTTCAAGGATTCCAAAGTATCCTGAAGGGGATTCGTCAGTTAACCCGTTTGCATCCAATATATATATATATTGGTGGAGGTGAATCGAACTTAAAGTTTAGTGTGATACACACGCTTTGTAATTTATTTGTGCAACCTTCATCATCATCAATTCCATCCTCTTCTTATTCAAGATTTGCAGCATACCCCCAATAAAAGATCCAACAATCTTTAGGTTCGAATTTCGATTAACAAATTTATTTATGACTTCAACTTTTAAAGGAGATGGACTTTCTTGACCATGGTGAAAGGTACACATTTAATCTATATGAATATATATGATATGTTTGAAGTTCTAAATTCATATGTGGTTCTTCAAAGTAATTATATTATTTATGTTAAATTTAACACGTGGGTAGATTTGATATGCATGATTTAGAATATATTCAAGTATATGAATTTAATATGGCTTATGCATGAATATTGCTTGTTTGGATTTTAAAGATTAATTAAAGTCTTAGAATTAATCATATGAAAATTCATAGTTGAACACCGGAAGTTATTTAATATTAATACATTTGTATATTACATTTATGTTTGAAATGCATATATAATAACTTTTCCTTTTCGGATTAATATATAATAATATGGAGATATGATGTGGAAAAATAATAATATGCAATTAGAGATAATATGTTTTGATGAAATTTTTGTTTATCTATGGTTGACTTTTTAGACTAAGAGTAAGGATTTATGATTGACTGGTGGAATAAAATTTATTTATAATTTTGGTCTCTTAAATCTTGACAAATATAAATATGTATGGTTTGAGATACATGTTTAATACATTAATTTATTTAAATTAGTGTAAATAATTGTCATAAATATCAAGTGTATGTCTCATTGATAGTGATGCTTCATGTAAGAAGTTATTAAATCAAAAATTGATTAAATCATATATTATATGTGTATGATGGTATAAAAGTATATGTCAATTTCTTACTTATTTTGATATTAAAAATGATTTGGATATATATTTTAAAATTATTATAAGTTGATAAATGTTTATGGAAGAAATTGATAGAAAATCTTAATGATTTTATTCATTGTTTACTTTCTAATGTGATACTTATTTGGATTTACCATAGAATATATTTAAATATTAAACTTGAATTAACAAATAGAATTCATGGTGTATGTATTAGTTATAATATAATTGTGAAGAAATGATTTATTTAATAGAAATAAAATGAATTCTTATTTGTTAAGTAGTAGATGACTTACATTTTTGGACCCACCTTATGATATTTAATTATGAGAAACTTTTATGATCTTGCTTTGTTAGCTGGTGACAATTTATATTTAATGCATTCAATGCATTATATCTTGGACTTGGATATATTGAAAAGATAATAAGAATTTTAAATTGAGATGTTTATTAAATATAGTAAAAGGAAAAATGACATGAAAGTTTGTGTATGTGATAATTGAGATGCTTATTAATTGTATCTGATACAATGTGAAGAGATTAAATGGAAAAATGGTCATGGTTTGGTCACAGTTGGTCAACACTATCAAGAATATAAAAAGTAATTGGATGCTTGATGTAAGTTGTGACTTGTACTAGACCTGATATAACATATGCTGCTGGAAGATTAAGTCGGTATTTAAGCAATCCAAGTAAAGAACATTGACATGTTATTAATAAAGTATTAAAATATTTGAAAGGAACAATTAACTATAGTTATCTATAGTGGATATCCTTTATACTTGGAAGGACATATAGATGTCAATTGAATAAATCATGTTAAGGATCAAGTTTCCACAAGTGGATGGACCTTCAACCTTGGTGGATGTGCTGTTTCTTGGGGTTCAAAGAAACAAATTTGCATTATCGACCCCACCATGGCTGCAAAATTTATTGTTCTAGCTGGAGGTAGTAAAGAGGCTGAATGCCTAGAATTTGTTGTATGAGATACCAATTTGGCCAAAGTCAATGACACCAGTATCCATACATTGTGATAGTCAATACACACTATCAAAAGCATATAACCAAGAATATATTAGAAAATCAATACATATTGGTTTAATGCATAGCTATGTAAATGATTTAATGGAGTGATATCCATAGTGTTTGTAGGAATTGAAAAGTGTCTTGCAGATCCTTTGACGAAAGGTCTGACATAGGACATGGTGTTGAAAACATCATTAGGGATGTGATTCAAGCTCATATCTAGATAATCACCAATGGTGGAAACGTCAACTCACACTTGAGTAGCATCAAGTCTTGAGTTCAATGATGAAAGTACACTATTAGAGTGATTGAAGTACTTGACAATAGATACATCCCAAAAGATAAAAGTACTTGGACCATAAAATAAAAGTGGTAGGACGAGATCTCCTCTTAATGGACATATAGCATGTATTTACTGAAATGTATAATTATGGGTGCATTTCGATATAGTCCACCTATATGAGAATGAAGTGGGCCGCTTCATAGAGTTCAAGAGCTTGACTCTTAAATTCTCACGAAAAGGATATGAGACATAGGGACTTATCAAATGTGTCATTTTTATAATTCGATCAATGGTACCGAGATTTCATGTGTAAGTTATGCACATTAAATCATAAGATACCTTAATCTGAAACCATGAGATTTCCGAAATAGCGGACTTAGATATATTTTGAAAATTGTGGGGGATTGTTAGGGAAATTTCCAAAATATATTTGGAATCTATTTTATATATTAAAATAGACTCGTATATCTTCATCAAATTTGTGCCACCGCATTCAAATATTGTGTCATTTTATTTTTATTATTATTATTATTATTATTATTATTATTGTTATTATTTTTATTATCATTATTATTATTATTATTGTTATATATATCTATTAATGTGTAATGAGTTATAAATTAAAGTACAATCAATATATAAATAATTTTTTTTTTTCTTTCTGATGTATACTATTCTACTTCTTCAAACAATCTCTACAATTAGTGTTTTATTAAAAACAAAATTGAAACTCTAATATTTATTTTGCCGTTAGATTTTGCTAATTGAAACTCAAATATTTAAATGGTCAATATTTTTTTTTCTTGTAACTATTTTAACATTCCTATGCGATTAACTTTTATATCGCAATGTTATGCTATTAACTTTTATATCGTATCCTTAGGCTATTAACTTTTATATTGCAGATTTGCCACCGTCATGAGAAAACATTATGTATTGTATGTTTTCTCAACTCCACTTTATCAACTCAAAAGGAAATCTATTTGCAACTCAATTCTTTTAAAAAAAAAAAGTAGATATAGTTGGAATTTTTTTTTGCACAAATAGCTTTGGAGCAAGTGGTATTTTGCAACATATTATATCTATTTTCTCATTTTTCTCAAAATCTTGATTGTTCTTAGTTATAGTATTATTTTTTCTCTTTGAGAGAAAACTATTTACCATTTAGATTAAAAAAATTATTTGTCGTTTCTTTTTATGAAGATGTTTTATAATGTCAAATATTTTTAAAATACTACCAATTTTAAGTTTCTACATTTTTTTTACCTCTACTCACCATCGTACATATGAGTTGTTTGTCATGTTGTATAGAAGTCTCATACTTGAAATATTGAAATTTAGATTTGTCATTTCTTTGACAGGGTTATAATGAAATGAATATCAAATGGAAAAATCTTTTTTATATTTTTCTAACAATATTTTGACAATAAATTTAGATTTGACAACACAAGAAAAGAGCATGATTAATCTGATTTTGATTTTACAGCAGATAGTTACATATATATTAATATTTATTAAGATACTTTTAAGATTTTTAACACTAAATATAATTTATGAATTTTATTTGTAGGATAATCTTCACTGTGCAAAATATTTTACATATTCTTAAATGTGTGTTTGTCAACTCATATATAATAATTTCTCAAATAAATTCACTTAAAAAAATACTCTACAAACAAAATACAAAATTATTTTTAAAATTTTAACATCTTATTCACAATACTACTCATATCAAACATATGAAAGGTTCACAGTAATAAAAATCAAACTCAATATCATCATAAGACTAGTTTATCTATGCAATTATGATCATATTTTATATGTTTTACTTTAATTTAGATATATACACACAAAGAAGAAATTTGTGTATTTATATTTTATGACTCTTCATCTCGTATTGCTTCTAATTTTCTAAGCATGTTCACAATTTATATAATCAAATATATTATTATTTGAGTCACACAGACATATATTATCAACTTTGGATCAATATGACCATGTATATGTACTTTACTAGTTCAATATAATTTATAAATTAACCCTTCACAACTTTTTTTTCTTTCAATATTTCCGGTCAAAACTATAATATTATTGAAATTAAATGTAATAAATCAAAATTATCTTTTTCTTAAATTGATTATTCTTTATTGAGATAAAAAACTATTTTCTATTAAATAAGAAATTAGCTTTCTTTGAATTTAATTTGTTGTATATCATCTGTAAATATTTAATTTTGATAAATATTTACATCATTAATTGGAAAATTTATTTAGTCAATACTTTAATATTTACATCATCAATATTTTATTTATTAATATTTACATCATCAATATTTTACATCATCAACATCATTAATATTTACATCATCAATATTTTATTTATTAAAAAGTTATAAATATTAATAATATTTAAAATGAACTTAAATATCTAAATCATTTTATAAATTAAATTTTATGAATGATTTGTGTAGGAAGATTCAAAGCATGATTATTTCTATTTTTAATAAACGCTTATTGTTTATTTTTATATTCCATAAAATATAACTTTAAATATTATAATTTATTTATATATTTGCATTGTTTCCTAAAATTCTTCTATAAATATGTGATTTTATTCAAACAATTATTTTATCTTATTTTAACAAAGATTGCTCACATTCAAATAAAATATTAATTAAAGGAGCAATGTCTTCTTGTATTCAAATTTTGTTTTTGATATGTGTGTTGATGTTGCTATCCGTGCACAATGTTCTTGGAACACATGTGAATGTCACTAACGGATTGGAAAACAAGATGGACTTAACTGCTCATTGCAAATCTGCAGATGATGATTTGGGAGTTCGTGTTCTTCCTTTTCAGAAGTCTTTTGATTGGAGTTTTGGAATAAACTTTTTACACACAACAAGATATTATTGTTCCTTTCAGTGGCAAGGTGAATTTCATCGGTTTGACATATTCGTAACCGATAGAGATGATTGGGATACTAATAATTGGATTATAAGCCAAAAAGGACCAATTTTTATAGAGAAAAATGGTCATCTCACTCAATATCCATGGAATAGTTAATTGATAATGTGTTGCATATTTATTTATCTTAATAAATATTATACTTAAGAGTATTGATAACTCCTATACTCTTTTTATGTGAAAATGAGAGTTATACTTCTCAATCTTTAGAATAAAATAGATTGTTGAGATTAAAAACTCAACTTTAAAAGCTAAACCATTTACATTTTCATCTAATTGAATTTCATTTTACATTGTTTATGAATATATATTAAATTCAAAATTCAAACTCGATGATAGAGCAAAAACAATGAACATAAAAAAACTCAAAATTTTAGAAAAATAAACGAAAAAGAGAAAACAATTCTTGCATCCTAATCAAAATTAGTATAATTTTAATATCTTCTAAATTAAAAGAAAATAATTATAATTATTATAAAACCGTAAACGGGAAAAATAATTGTCACCAAAGAACTAATGAAAATCAGAATTTTTTAATATCAATAGAAAAATTAAAATGATTACAAATAAAATAATTATAGTTTTTTTAACACTTTAAATATTTCAAATTATTTTTTTAAACAATTAATCAGTAAAGAAGATTTTGAAACATACAATTCATACACGAATCAAATGTATATTTTTAATATATTAGTTAAATTTGTTTGTTTTATATCTTATAAATAAAATTGAAAATAATTATAATCTACTAATTACAATTTATTATTAACATCATGCTCGGGACAAATATTTGTCAATAAAGAATTAGTAAAAATTAGGTTATTTTAATATTGTCAACATAAAAATGAAATCAATTATAATAAATAGGACAAATTGTCACCTTTTATATTAAAAAACATAAACAATACAAATTTTGACAGATTCAAATTTTAAAATAATTATCTAACATGTGACAAGTTGTACCCAATAAGATAAACTATCATACATTGATCGGGCAAGTACTTATCATACAAATTTCGAAATAATTGTCATCCACAAGAAAATTTATTGCTTACGAGATTGAACTTATTAGAATAAAATTGGTTTAACTTAAAGAACTAATGTTTTAATTAAGTGTGAAGTTCAAAGACCAATAGTATAGTGTAGAATATTAGAATATATCCTCTGATGATTAGACAAAATAATTTGGTACATTCTAAAATTTCTCACCTCATTTTTAGACATATCGAGTTAAAAAGTGTAATACTTAACTCTCTAAGATTTTCGTAGATGAAGAATAATAGATAGTTCATGTCTATGAGATAAACTTATCCCACATTTTTTGTTTTTACAATTATTTAATTTCTTCAAATTGAATATTACATAGTACTATTACTAAAAAAAAAAAATCTTTTAACGAAAAATAGTTATTTTTAGTGACATCTATAAAATATACAAATCTATCACATGTCACTTATTAGATAATTAAAATTAATATTTAAATCAAATAGACAAATGTAATTTTACCATTGTTGAGATGGACTTTGAGAAAAATTTATATATTTTCTAAAATATTGATATTGTTATGTATGATTATATACTAAAATATAATTTTAACTTTTTTCAAATAGTACTTTTTTTGGGTACAAAATAGTAAATTGTTTCATTACTATAAAAAAAACAAACTATTTTTTATTACTTTTAATTTATGTCAATCAATTATATGACAATATTTTACGTTATTTTATTATGCATTTTTCATTACACAATCATTATTTATTATTCATGCTCAAATATTCTACTTAATGGTAAGTAATAATTTTATACGTTAAAAGTTCAATTACTTATTCAATTTAATAAAAAAAACAATGAATCACTCATAAGTATTGTCACAAATGTTTTTTTAGCTAATCTATATTTTTTCAACGTGGTAACGAAAATAAATTAGATTGTTCATGTCATTTTCTTTCTCCACTAAATTTTATCCTTCTTCTATTTTTTTTTTGTTTTATCTATGTCTTTCAGCATAATTTTTTTTAAGACAAATCATTTTCTATTCTTTAACTAATATATATTATTTTGAATCCGTCGAACACTTTCAAATTCTTAAACCGCAAAATGATTTATTTTTATATGATGTGGCACATATAACAAACATTTTTCCTCTTTCTTATTATCATTCTTCCATTTTATATCTTTATTATTTTTTATTTCTAAAAATAGTTAAATTGTGTCATTACTATAAGTATTATTATAAATGTTTTTTTTAAATACTTACCAAAATATCAATCAAATTAAATAAATTATATCATACACACATATAATTTTCAAAAATAATAATTGAATAAAAACTATAATAACAACAACCACTTTATAAATTATTAAAAAAAATAAATAAAAAATTATTATTATTAATAATAAAAAAATATGGGTCTTACATTTTCAATTTTGTGTTTAAAAACAATGTTTTTTTCGTTTATGTTGTTTTAAATATGTTAATGTTGTTCTAATATAGTTCACGTTCGTTCTTATTTTTGTATTATGGTTTTGGTTTAACTATTGTTTCTACTTCAGGGTTTTCTAGAGTTGTATTTTCTTCTTGTTTATTTTTTCATCTTTGTTATAAATTTTCCTATTCAGTTTGATGGTTTATGATTGTTGTTAAAAAAATTATATTTGCTTCTACCTTTTATCTAATAATTTTTTTATGTGACTAACTTAAAACTATTTTTTACTTCATTATCTATGCAACTCTGCCTATTTGTTTGCACAAATTTATCTCCAAATTTTGCATATTTGAGAGGCACATTTCAAGTATGTTGTCAATTTCAACTAGTTCTTTCAAACCAAATATTACTAGTTTTACTTAAAATAAAGTATAAATCATATCACCAAACATTCAACAAATTTAACTGAGGTATGACAAAGAGAGCAATTTTTAAAATATTAAACACATCTAACAACTGAAGAATATTATAATAGATTTACAATCAATTACTCTATAAAAATATACTCCGTAAATAATCAAGGAGAAAGGAAGAAAAAAATAATGATAGAGATACTATTTCTCAATAATATATATTTAATAATTAAATTCATTCAATTGATATAAGCAATAAACGTATTTTTTAACTGTTTAAAAAGTAAAATTAAAAGGTATTTCTAACAAAATAATGAGTCATCGAAGTAGGTAGTCTCTCCTACTCATGTAGTCAACTACCTAAGGAACTATAACTCTAGTCTTTCAAATTCAAATATCGATAGTTAAAAGTATCTTTAACGTAGTTTAGGAGTGCGAAGATAGCGCTACAACTCATACTCCTTACTTCAAGTTAAAAATCTACGTAATTACAAATTTCCAATAATTTATTTGTATTTTATAATTAGTTATAACCACAAAAGAAAGGAGACTTGCATCAATATGAATCATCAATTAAAAAAAAGGAAATATAGAATTATTTCACTTTTAAACACTCTCAATTACTCTAAAAACTATTCACAAATTCTTACATAGAACGTCTGAAACACAAACACTTTCACATTCACTTAATCATATATACATGCATATAAGAAATTCAATAATTGACATTATGATGTAGAATATTCTCGTAGCAATCCAATAACCAGAAATTATCACAATTAAATTATTTATTAACCTTTTTTCTTTGAATCAATCTTTATCATTTAACGAAAATTGAAACAAAGAGTTTTCAATTAGCAGGTAAAGTAAACAATTATTTTTACTCGAAGTTAATATAATAATCATAAAACTAAAATAAATCTTGTAGTACATAAATCATTTTAGTGGTTAATCAATATTCTAAATTTTGATTTCTAACACTTACATTATTTTAATACCATAAAATAATTTTTTTCAGAATTTTAAACTTTTCCTTAGATTACTTCTTAATAAATCTTATGATTTTTTTAAACTATTTTTAAAATCAATAAGATTACTAAAAACTCAACAATAACTTAACCACTAA